>JAZHYW010026658.1:0-24349 GCA_037355805.1 Ixodes ricinus
GTCATACAGACGCAGAAAAATCCTTGCGGTGGTGGGAGTGTCTTTCAGTATGAAACCGGAGGCCAAAATGCTTTCTTTCTTCTTGAAGCGGGCAAACTTTACGATGATTGGCCTAGTTTTCTCGGGCTGGATTTCCCTAGGTGGTGCAATCTCTCCAGATTAGAAGGGTCAAGCTGTACATTTAACTTTTGCACACGGAACTCGACAACTTTTTCTTCTGATTTCCCCACGTTTCAGTGCAGTTATCTAAGCAGCCGAAGAATAACAGATTCGACAGTGTCATCACACTGTTTTTGAATATGCAGTGGTGAACTGACAAGTGGTGATTTGTAGCAGCAGGGAACAACGCATTTTGGAGCAGATTCCCACTTTTGAAGCAGACAATTTTGAGCTTTCATCTCAGAAAGTTCTATACAATCTCTTTGAAAGTGAGCCTGTAGAAAAGACTGCAGTTGTTGGTGTTGGGAGACTATTTAGGGTATCATACCTACAGGAGAGCTGGCCACTACAGATATTTATTTATTTGTTTATTGAATAATCACATGCCCACAATTTCCCAGATGTGCCAATTGAGTTATTGGGAGTACCGATGGCGTCTTCGGTCTGTGTTCGACTTAAAAATATGTTTTTGGCTACTTTGTAGGGTTTGTATTAGGGCGAGGTAATTGTCACAAGTTTGACATCAAACGGACACTTTTGTGTTGAATGTGTCTCACGCTGCCCTCACTCGTATTCAACCTGTTACAGTTCATATAGGTGCTAAGCAGAGCACATACCTACTCTAACTGATCACAATGAGTAGCACTAGCTATCCATTGCAATCGATATAGCACCCTTTGCACAAACCGATAACTCTTCGTTAGACATGTGCAAATAATGGATTTTGGGTTTGAAGCTAATTCAAAGTGAATAATGGTTTTGGTCGAATATTTTTGAATTGAATATTGAATGGTTGCTGCGACTCTCTTCATGGTTTTCACTAGTATTACACCACGCTTCAACAAAAATTCAGTTCCCAAGCATCTAATTGCCCACTTATGAGCTCTGTTAAATTTAATCTAGCTATATCTATAGACTGGCCTCAGACAGTCCAATACCTACATTGGGGTGAAAATATGTTCTTCATACCTGAATTAAAACAAAACAAGCACAAATAAATGAACACAGGTTGTTAAAACATTGCTGCTTAACATAATACACTTGCATAATAGCCACAGTAAAATTTTGAAGATTTTACTGCAATGTAAATATCAACAATCACAATGTTTTCTTTCTTTTTTTATTATTACACCAGGCGAGCGCGTGCATTATTCCAGTTTGAAGGTGTGTTTTCCGCCTAAGTGCGCGCTGGCTGCGGCGAAGTAGCCGCAAGATCCGGTGTCAGCTTGGGGATGCGGAGCGCAATTTCGTCTGCTCCATTTTGCTGGGCTTGTGGTGACGTCAGAATGCCGAGCTCCGATTGGCTCCGATTAAAGGATAGTGGGTAAACCTGAAGGCAGCTAGCTTTGAGGTCTACACACTATCCTTCAATTAGAGCCAGTCAGAGCTCGGCGTTCCGACGTCACCACAAACCCAGCAAAATGAAGCAAACAAAACTGCACTCCGCATTGCTTCTCTGCAGTGCATCGATGCTTGAGGAGAAGCAAACTCATGGGGCCTAACCCGCCGCAATCAACACTTCGAAAAGTATGAATGTTGCAGTTAATTTTGAAGAGAATATCAAATTGTGTTTTATTTGAAACTAGTATTTGATAATTCGAATATCCACACAGCCCTACTCTTCGCACATAGTATTTAGGAATTCGAAAAAATGCAACTGTACTTTCTTCCTTTTCAGTGGCATCGCCAAGAATGTTACGTGCCAGACACTTTCAGTTTCTTTTAAGAACAGCATTTGGAACAGCATGAAGCAGGTTATTCGTTCTGGCACAGTTTAACGCAAATGGCACAAATGGCGCAGCAGTTCTACCACTGAAAACGCATTCATGCATATACTATCATGTACCCAACCAAAATGTTTGCCACCAGCGCATAGTAACTTCCTGTCATCGGTAGGTCGAGTAGGTAACTATATCAATCATCGGGAATCAGTTGACGGGCATTTGCACCCCAGCGTTATACCGAATCAATAAGTGCTTGCAACATGAACGTAGTTTATGCACCGACAGTATTGCGTTTTGGGGGGTTGGGGGGGGGGTTCTGTTAAAAAGTGCACAAACTTCCTTAGTCTTTCTTGGTGGAAATCATTGGTATTCCTGTTACTAACAAGTGCACCAACTGAGAAACTTCGACCAGTATTGAATACTTAAAATAAACAAATATGAATAGTTCGAAAATGTCACAAAGCACTGTACATTGATAAAAATTCCTTCTTTCCACATGTCAAGTTTTCTTGTAGTGTAGTCTAACGTTACTAGAACACACCACTTAACGTTACTAGAACATACCACTTAAGGAAACTCGGTCTTGAAATGCGGACACCACACGTCCACCAGAAGCGAGCCGCAGCCGAGCCACAATGGGCAGCAGCGCCACGCTTGAGAAGCCCACTGAGGCACAAAAGCTGTTTGGTCTAGCCAGAGTTTACAAAATGGCCGTTGCAGCAAGAACAGTGGCAATGCGACTCAGTCTCGCCCCTAACAGCTCGGCGCGGTCGAGTCACTTTTTCAAAGCAGACACCTGTGGCAGTTTGACAACGAGATACGAGTAACAGTGGTATAACCGTACTAAAAATGAAATGAAGCATAAAGACCCACTTTATTCGGCTGGCGGATGGAGATTCTGCACACCGACGAGCTGAAGCACTAGCGAAGTCAGTGCGGACGACTTGCGCGCACTTGCTGCTGCTTGTCCCTCCACAGCCTGCAGGAAAAGGGGAGAAGGAGGAGCATTACGCACAAAATACAAATTGTTAAACAGCATATTATTTCGGTCAGGGTGAGGTAAGCAATATTATTAAAACAAAACTTTTTCTAAAACAACGTTTCACTTTGGTAAGCTCTGTGCAGTCCTGCTGCTGAGCAGTTTCATTATTAACCTTATAAGATTACATGTAGACAATGAGTTCCTGGCATTCGAGGCACTCCTGCAGCACAGAAGAATGGAGAACGGCTGCATTGACAAAGAAGTCGAAAGAGAGTCTGATCAAGGGCGTATGCGGGGCGAGTAAATCTACTTTTGCTCGGTTCTTTTTCAACTCTGAGCCACCTGGTGGCGTCCTTGCCTGTGCTTGCAAATGGCGCGTTTTAGTTACACTCACTGCAGAGTTGCCGTGTGACAAGTCATTCGGTAACCAGGAGGCCAGTTCCCAATAACTACATGCACACACCTCTGGTGGCGGAATATTATTTATTTATTTAGTTGGAATTACCCTCAGGGCCCCTGAGGGGCATTACAGAGGAGAGTGGTTGGTTAGTACAGTTCTAAGTTTAGCGTTATCAGTGATGGTGACAATGTCATTGGGAAGGCTATTTTAGTCCACAATAGCTTCTGGTGGAAGGGAATGTTGATAGGCTGCTGAAATAGTCTTGGGGCGGGCAATCTTGCACGAACAATCAAGTCTTGCAGAGATATAGCTGGGCTAACTAAGAAGAGACTGTTTTAATGGTTCTGAATAGTACATTTTATGAAAAAGGCAAAAACGGGAAATTCTGCGACGAACGGAAAGATCAGGAAGAGTTAACTGGAAATTTCATTGCAATGACACTAGAAAAGCGAAAGTAATTAAAAAAAAATAAATCGAGCAGCATGATTTTGAACAGATTCAATCGGTTTAGTTAAAGACTGATGTGAGTGCCAGATAGCTGAAGCATATCGCTAGTTTAGGGTCAACAAGCGTGACGTAAAGGAGACTTTTAAGGTTAGAAAAGGCAGACTTGAAATTGCGACGAATGTAGCCGAGTGAGTGGTTTGCAGATGATATTGTCTCGTAGACATGAACATTCCAGGACATATTAGTGGTTGAATGAACACCAAGATACCTGTACTGTGTAGAAGTCTGAATGGGAGTGCCATTGAGTGTTAACGAGTTTAAGGGCTGGGAGGAAGAATCTCTGAAGCAGAGGTGCGTGCATTTGTTAATGTTCAGACACATCTGCCATGTGCGGCTCCATTTAGTAACTTTGTTAATGCCGTTCTGGAGTGCAAGATGGTCATCTGGGGTTTTTATTAGTCCAAAGGCCCGTTCACACGATGCATTTTTCTCGCGCATCTAGTGTCGCGAAATGTAGTTTCGCGAAATGGTTGCGCCATCTGAACAAGTTCGAGAAGGACGCGTGCATCTAAAAAAAAGTTGCGTGCACCTCTCGCTTCTGAAGCGAGCTTTTGCTGAAACTTTGCCGAGTCCTGTCAATCACTCTGAGGGCGCCGCCAATGGCCGCTCAGAAACGCTCTCACGTGACGCTTTGAGGGGGAGAGAGCTGTTTGAGAAGACCACTTCACTGCCGGTGTTGTAGCCGAGCTAAATCCGAAAAAAAGCCGAAACCATGAACGATGAATACTGCCGGCGCCTCCGCAAGCACGTCAAGCACCACTGAAGGAAAAGTGAGTAGCATATCGGAAAAAAATCCAGCGATGGACGAAGACAATTAGCGGGAGTTGGCAAGATTAGAATAGTGCTCATAGCGTTGTTGTCGTGACGATACTGCTGGATAAGAGACCATCGAGTAAACTGAAACCAAGTTTGCTTTGTTTACAAGCGAACGTGAAACCATGTGCGCTCTCTGAAACAGTTGGCACAGTAAAAAGGGGCAGACATGGGCGCCGAGAACTAACCAGATTGGGCACGTAGCGTTTCTATGAATACCATGTGCATTGATAGGAGCTTTGGCAATGAATTGGCTGCGTACGGGCTCGGCGCCGGCACATGTCCTGCACGTACAGGTTGCCGCCTCAATCGGCTTTGCGCACATGCGAGATCGCTCCAAGTAGTGCAGTATGTGAGAAAAAAATTGAAGTGAATTGACCGCATAAAACGCGCAAAGCAGTTCCCCATATAATTAGCGATCTGATTCGGAGCTCACTCAAAACAATGCATCGGTGTGTGTGTGTCACGTTCAGAAATACTGGGTGGTCCGGATGGCAGTGGTTTCGATAAATCTCAAAAAGTCATTTTGTTAGCTACAGCACTGTAATGGGCCACGTAATTTTGCCTGTGTGGTTGGCTTTCAACCGAAGCACCACATTATGGTCAACGCCGATACTATTTTCGCGAGTCTAAACGTCATCGTTGTTGCACGTGAAGCGGTACGTGTGAACGAGCACATTTCGCGAAACTTGAGTGTCGCGAAACTGTTGCGCGCCTAAAAGATGCATCGTGTGAACAGACCTTAAAACAGCACAGTCATCAGTGACAAGACAGAGGACGAGAGGTGAGGAGAGACATCATTAATGTAGATTAAAAATAGCAAAGGCCCAAGTACAGTTCCCTGTGAAACACCGGAAGAAACGGGAGAGAAAGAGGAGGATGTGCTGATAGTGAAAACGAATTGAGAGTGATAACTAAGAAATGATTCAATCCACTCAGAAACATGAGGGTCTAGTTTTAGTGAAGTTTAAAAAGAAGGCGATTGTGTGGAACTTTATCAAAAGCTTTGGCGAAATCAAGGAAAACAGAATCAGTAGGAAAGCCAGTGTCAAGATTTTTAAACAAGTCGTTAGTTGGAATAAGTAGGTGGGTCTCACAAGAAAGGTGTTTCCAGAAGCCATGCTGCACATGGAGAAGAAATTCCAGGAATCCAGGAAGTTAATCAGGTGCTTGTAGATGATGTGCTCGAAGATCTTGCACGAGATGCAGGTGAGTGATATTGGCCGATAATTTAGTGGAGATGTCTTACTGCCGGATTTATGGACCCGAATGACCTCACCAATTTTGCAGTCAGAGGGTATCACCCCGTGTCCAGGGACTGGTCAAATATATTTGTGAGGTAAAGACCGGATGAAAATTTAGTGTTAGTGAGAACCTTCGTATTGATATCCTCTATGCCACGCGATGAAGATATTTTGAGGGTTTCTATAATGCTGAAAACACCTTGAATGTCTATAACAATTGAATACATTGTAAAATCATTCTCTATAACAGGAGGAATTCCAGTAATGGGTGAAGAAATGGTGAAAGCACCAGAAAACACACTATTTAAAATATGCGCACATTCACTATTCAATACATTATCACCAGAGCTATTCACTAGATCAGTGGTCGGCAACCAGCGGCCCGCGGGCCGAACCCGGCCCGCGAGGCAGTATCATCTGGCCCCCAGCCCCCAGCGCCCTCTCCACCCCCCTCCCCCAACGCGGTCAGCTTAAAAAGAAAAACAAAACAGATAAAGTGGACTAGCTCTCTGCCCGTTGCCTGTCGAGAGACATTTGTTTATTTCAGTGTTACCACATATAGAGCTGGCCGATCTGCAAAGAGATAATAATTTGAAGAGCGCATTTGCAGCAAACGACCTTGTTACATTTTATGCTGGCCTTGCGGAGTTTACGTTCATGAATCTTAAGAAACTCGCAGCCACCATGATTACAGTGTTCGGGAGCACATATGTCTGCGAGTAGACTTTTTCACGACTGAAGTGCATAAAATCCAACTTACGCTCACGAATGACTGACGAGAACCTCTAGAATGTTTTGCGACTCGCAGTTAGTAGCTTGAATGTGGATGTCCGTAGTGTGGCGAGCGCAGTTTTCCAACACCAGAAGTTTCACTGAGAGGATTTTCAAGGTTTTCGTGGAAATGTTGTATCTCATGTTGTGTGTCGTGAAATAAAGAAACTATTAATTTTGGATTTACGTATGTCAATGTAAGTTCGTGCAAGTGCTCTTTTTATTTTTTTTATTTTAAGCCCCCCCCCCCCTTCCCCCTCTCCCGCTGCTTGCCGTCAGGCCCGTTCCGCCTTGGCTTCGCGGCGACTCGGCTTGCTGCGCCAAAAGGTTGCTGACCACTGCACTAGATTAATTTCCGAGTATGGTTTTTCATTTGTGAGGGTTTTTAGTAACATATTAGGTAGAATTTGCAGAAAGAATGTCCGCTTACACCTTTTCAACATAGTTTTTTATTCGAAAGAGCAAGTGGCATGCTTAGACAAAGCTTCCAATGTATCTGCTTTTTAGTGCTACGGAAAAATCTTGTCTTTCTATTAGATAAACAACGAAGTGAATTATTGAACCATGTTTTAGACGTAGTAGTTTGGATTGTTGTGCACAGTATGTAATTTTCTACAAATTCAAATAAGTTTGTCTCGAAGGCCTGCCAATTTTCATTAGCATTATGGCAATGGAAGGATTCATTAAAATAAACAAAGTAAAGCCGTGGCTGTTGGACCCTTCAAATAGAGTTGAACCTTGATTTAACGAAGTCATCGGGACCCACTAATTATTTTGTTAAATCGGAAACTTCATAAAATCGAGAAAAACATTTTTTCGGGCATAAGCTGTGCGAGGAATCTGAATTTGTTTGTTAAATCGGGACATTCGTAAAATCGGGTTTCGTAAAATCGAGGTTCAACTGTACACGTACGAATCATTTCTGTTTCCAGTTTGAGTCTAAGAACACTACCTTCTAGCTTAACTGGCTAAAGTAGGGTTGACCAAAGTCAGGCTAACAGAAATAATTTGGTGTGCACTACACTACAGTTCTCTTAATACCTACACCTGCAAGTTGACGGAGTGCATCGACTGCACTTTTCTGCATGAGCACCATTTCCTGCTGGACTGCCAGCTGCTGCTGCTGCTGCATGGCCAGCAGACCCTGCTGTGTGGCCAGCAGTTCTCACAGGACAGCCAGCTGGTCCTGCCGAATGAACAGCATATCCCGTGTCGTATCGGTTCCAAACCTTGCCCTAGTTGTCCGGGCTGGCATGGCACCTGGTTGATGCTCCACTGCTAATGACACGAAACACATTTGTAATAGCATGCACACTGCAATATATAATTGCAGTTCTTCTATCTTTTTTGTCATACTATTCGGTGGTAAGGAACATGCCACTTGTACAGGAGGTTCCTCCTCTCCTCCCTTTGCCATGTCGCCTTCAGCCACAGAGCCCTGCACAATATAATTCAACTATGTAACACGACACAACGCTATACAGCCCTTCCAGTTACAGCTGCGTCTAATAGAGTGCACCTTAAACTCAATATTTTTTTTTCTCGAATGTCACGGATATAGTGTTTCACGAGTGGGTCTAGAAATGTGCTGCAGCCCCGATATCCAAGCTGTCATGGAAAACACCACAAAGCAATATATTTGCACCACATTGTTTTGTACATTTGTGTTCCACAAGGTAAAACGCAGCATGGCGTCTGCTCACAGTCCAAGAGAT
This sequence comes from Ixodes ricinus, assembly GCA_037355805.1. Lineage (NCBI taxonomy): Eukaryota > Metazoa > Arthropoda > Arachnida > Ixodida > Ixodidae > Ixodes > Ixodes ricinus. Next base: position 8,316 of record JAZHYW010026658.1, read on the forward strand.
TCACAGTACTTACCGAAGCTGCTGCTGCAGCCGCGGAGTCCCGTGGCGACGCGTCCACTGCCGGGGGTGCACGCACGCCCCCTTGCAAGGAATCCCTCCCCCAGAAGAATATTTTTTCTTGCTCCGCGTTTTGGGGCGGCCCCCACCGGTCTTCCGTACGGCACACGAGACACTCAGGTCGCGAGTTCTCGCCTGGCATGCATACGAGTTCCAGAAAGTCATCCAGTTGGCCAGGCTCTTTATGGCCGAGCCTAGGGCGTTTAACTCTCAAACTATTACGACCCATAGTGTATTTCGCTCCTCCTTGGTAAGAGGGAGCGAAATCAGAATATTACGACCCATAGTGTATCAGACCCCGCAAATGCTTGACTTTCACCGAGAAAGTCCAGGAGAAGCGCAAACTGTTGTGCCGAGACGCAGCGACCTAGCTTGCGCTTCTTAACGTTGTCGGCCACGACTGTCTTAGTAAGATAAAGGGCTGTACTGAACGTTGACCATTTTTGTTATTTCAAAAAAAAGAGTACTAATTGATGCAACCAGATTTGAGGAATATTTTTTTTTTTAGTTTTTTTGTATTGTGCTATTTATTTTGCTAGCTTAAAAATAATAGTTTTACTGTTATACTCACAGCGGCGCTTCGAGATTCTTAAGGGGAACACTTTAGGGGAAAAATCCCGATGGAGTTTCAACTCTGTCGTGCGTGTTGACCGACGTCACAATGGAGTTGGCTCGCTGGTGGAGTTTGCCAGCGATGGAGATTAAGCTCCACCCACCGGCAATGTCACGAAGGAGATTCTCCACCGCTTTTTCTAGCATCGACAAATGGGCGACGAGGTCAGAGGGGATGCAGCTACCGAAGAAGTTGCATTATGGAGGCTAGCCTCATCACGTCATGCCATGCCCCTGCTCTTTCGAGCATGTTATGTAATATAGCACGCCAGAAAACCAGTATGCTGGATCATAAATCGAGGCTCGTCTCAATGGGGAGGAGTGTCGCCACCGGCGGCCATCACTTGATACCAGCTCATGCATGGGACTCTATGGGAAAGACAAAGAAAAGTGATCTTACCCCGCTTGTAAACTGTTGTAGGCACTGAATCTTTTGGCTGCTTTTCGGGAAGCCTGTCAAATAGCTTGTATACAAACATTAAAATTGTGACAGCCCTCGCAGTTGTTAAAAATAAATGTTCTGTGGTCAAGAGTAAATCAGCTGGGCAAAAAAATGTTGCGCAGCTCAAGCAGACGACGGTTACCTAGAGTTACCTCAAAGTCAGTGGCGGTTTCAATGAGTTAGGTTTAGCAGGTGACAAACTTGAAGGCTCTACTACGCGGAATTCGCTCACTCCCGGAAAGACGCTGCGAATATGAAACTTTTTCGACATTCATCAACTTCTGGGCTTCCCCGGGGACGGCCTTATTGACGGCAAGTTTATTTGTTCACTCCACCACAAAGCAAGCTTGCCAAATCAGCCGTGGGTGCTCTGGCACAATATTTTAATGGGCATTCAAATGCTTGACAAATACCGATTCAATCTCCAAACACACAATAAAATGATCGCAGCACATCATAAAATACTTGCGTTCGAGCACCGTGTAGAAGCTTCAATTTCCTACTTTTGTGTGTTTCTCCCATAGACTTGCGTGTATACACGGCTTGAATTGACGTCACATCAGCCACCATTGCTCCAGACCTTGCTCCGGTGTCCGTACCTTCCGGAGCACACATCTAGCGCCATTGAATTTCTTCCTCTCAGAGAATCTTGCCGAGAAGAACAGATTTAATGGTGCCAAAATCGGATGCTGCAGAAGGTACGGGCACAGAAATGGTACGGAGCAATGGCAGCTGGTACGGTGCCATATGATGCAACGTGCAAGGCACAAATAGTCTGGTGTCAAGCAATGGCCGCCGGTGGCGCCACCGACAGACTCTCGATACGCAATCCAGCCTACTACAATACAGATCAGTGGTTGGTGCACGCTTCAAGAAAATTGGTCCGTGCATAGGCTACTGAGCTGCACCAATTTCCGTAGAACTACGGCCGCAGCAGAACAAACGAGCGCAGGTTCCTGCCGCATGAGGGTGTTTGAAGCGCAAGAAGCGGATGCCTGTGGCTTAGAGTCCAGTAGAGGCAAATGTTAAGTCCCTCCCCGCCGCCACCTCCAAGGCATATTTGCGGAATTGGGCACAACTGTTTTTAACACTTCGGCGAGTTGCACGAGAGAGTCGCGTGAACTGCCTGTGCCACAGAGCATGTGAGCTCAGCTGCTGACCAGGGTGATGAGCGGAGATTGGGGAATCACGGCTGCCGGAGCGGTGTCTACCGCCGTTTCGACCAGACAGGAGCGCTTCGCTTTGAAGCGAGCAAGCCAGCAGATATGAAAGGATGTGCATGCACACTGCATGGTTGTGACGTCACTCCCGTGACCAAGTTTTCGTAACATCGACCTCCCGGACCGGGCAGGCAGAGCCATACATAGAAAGAGTTTGGCTATTCATTGGAAGGTATACACGAACTCATCTCTGTTACGTCACGGCGCGGTGGTGGCGCGTCGGTCGCACTTCCGGTCTGGGGCTGTGGGCGGAAGGCCCCATGTGAGGCGTGTATTCCTGCGTTGTTTTGAAAGGAACCTGACGAAAACATGCCTTTTCGTCAAACCGCCGGGACTGGGGCTGTGCCAAAAGAGTCGAGAAAGGTTTGAAGATCAGTTTTCATGTTCTCGGTTCGTCCGAGAACGTGGAAATGTGGTAAACCAGACGCCGCCGGACCACAATTGCTTGGGCGGGAAGCACTTTGGGTTCAATTCACGGATACTTGTGGTCATCAGATTTATTTGTTTTGTTCCAACATGAACGCCGGAAAACCGTCAAGTTGTACGGCCCACCTGCGGACTACGTTCAGTGCGTCGTGAAGTTCGAACGGCCGTCTGATCGTTCGAACTGTCGTCTGCTCTTCCAAAAGCTTCTGCTTGTCGTCTGCTCTTTTAGACGACACCGGCCCGTAGACCAAATGTTGGCCCGGTACTTGCCATAAGAAATAAGTGCAGGCCTCAAAAGACTTCAGTTTCAAGGTTGGTAAGCAGGCTCGACGTAAACAGTAGATACAAGGAGATGTTGATTATTGTTACCAGCGGCCATCACCGACTTGTTATACCTGATTCACTTCGTCCGATTCTGCTTGCGATTTTCAGTATCGACGTCGACCATCTCAGCCGCGGTTCACGCTTTTGCAGCCCGAGCGACGTCGCGACTGAAAATTGCGAGCGAAATCTCATCATGTGAATCAGGCTTTAGCGTACATTCTGCGGCGTCCACGCGGAATGAATCGCCGCATGTCAGATTATTCACGCGAAGTTTTGCGGTGTAACGAGCCTCGTTAATTTCGCTGACGCCGCTCATGTAGTCAGACATTGCCAGGAAGACGTAAAATCAACAATTCGAAAGCGATAAAGGGCAGGGGGACTCACACTGACGCCGATAACATCGCATTTCAATGGTTTGTTTATGGGCGACGGCGAGCTTGTTGCCCACACCCCCATCGCGCATGCGCGGCGCCGGTGGCGTCCGCTGGGCGCTCCGGGCGCTCCGGTTTGTTTGTAAACATGAGTTGGTGTATAAGAGGCAAATGAGGAGGCGCCATTGACCGAAAGCGGGCTCGGCGTCTTCACAGGTTCGAACGTGGCCAGCCACAAGCAGCGAATAATACCCTGGCGGTGGTCACGAGAAACAAAATGAATAAGAGTGTTGGTATCACTCTCGGTGACTGAAAATATGATGCACGTGATTATACGATCACGTGTCATACAAAATCAATATCTAGGAGAACGATCGACATGATCTGTACGCCAGGTGCCGAGAATATGCCGTCTGAGCCGCGTCCGAGCGATCAGACTCCGTTCTGAGCAAAGCAGAGTTCGAGCGGCACATTCGATTCTTACATCTTTTTGCATGATCATAATCGAAGCATCACGTGGACTATATTTTCAGCCATAAACAGTTACTCCCATTTAACTCTTAGGCACTGATTAAAATGTTTCTCGCTACCACCGCTAGAAGATTATTTTCGGCTTCTGGTTGGCCAAGAGAGCGTGTCAAGCCTTCTATCTACGTCCCGTACACGCCCTGGCTCTGCCCGCTCCTCCCACTGACCAAACTCTCGACGACAGCCCCACCACGCTCGCACGAACGGAGGGGGCCGGCTCTCCGAAGCGCTGGCCTGCTCGTGGTTTGCGTTTGGCGTATCCTTCGCACGAAACCGGGTGCGAATGAAACGCAAGACGAAGCCACATTCACGCTCGCCTGGCGAGTGCGCGGCCTCAGTGCTGTGGAGGCACACGCTAACGTCGATTGTCCGGTAGATCGGCGCCTTATCGCGGCGTGAAACAGCAGGTCAGCGAGGCTAGCGTGTGCCTTCTGCCACACGGAAATAGTCCCACTGACCTGCTGCTTCACGCCGCGATAAAGCGCCGATCCACGGGAAAATCGACGTTCGCGCGATATTGATGGAAAATCTGGAGGCTGTACCACAAAACAGCTGACGCCGAGTTTAAAACCCATGGTAAGGGAGCACAAAAATGGACGTCGCCCTTGTGCAAGATGAAACGAAATACAACGGCTAGTTACGGCATACAGCACAGGCTGTCAGGATGTCACGACAAAGAGGTTTGGGCCAGTGGCTGGGAGAGCCGGTTTTTCGGTCAGGCAACAAAAGCAAACAGAGCGCGGGTTGGCCTACCTTGTGAACGTGTCGCCCTTCCGCCAGTAGCGTTGTCTCGGAGTCGGGGAGTGTCGTCAAGCTGGTGTCTACTACGTGGAACTAGAAGGCCTATGAACTGTGCGAGTAGAACGGCGCACGACTACGCAGGAACAATACAAAACAACTGCGACCGCGAAGTGCGATGCATTGTACGAAGCGTCGATTGCCGCGGGCGCGGCGAAAGACAGCTACGACATTGGATTGGATTGAAAGCCGCAAGTCTGATGTCTCTCACAACAAACCGTTGCTAGGGGTGTTACTAAGGGCGAATACATGGAACTGTATTTCATTCCAAAAGAACCATCGTTAGAAAATTCGACGTTGAATTTAAACATCTAAAAATAATACACTACTTTCATAAAATTCCAGCATGCAGCACTCCGCGTTTTGCACACATGGAACTAGTTTGCCAGGGACGATTGCGGCATGGTTTCGGTTTCGATCGAGACGTCGACAAGAGATCGTACACAGAGCCGGCCGTCTACATCAGCATGACTCTGGTGGCTTGGCAGCGGTTCAGGTGCCCCAAGCGAGGGGCTGGCTTGCATCCGGACAAGAGCAGCGAGGGTTTCACACAACAGCGTTCCCGCAATGATTAAAAAAGAAACAAATGTCACATGCGTGCTTGACCCAAGATATGAGAAACCTAGCTAGGACAGCTGCGAGTCTTCACATTTTTATCCCGTCATGCACAAAGGTCTTGCATGAACCATGTGCAAAACTTTCATTTTGTTTCTTGAGCTCTTAATGGTTAAAATAAAAATGCTAATTGTAATGTTGAGCTAGCCTCAGCTAGTTGAGCAGGTGCAGATCAACATATTGGCATGACACTGCAACAACAGCATGTTACTTGCCCGGTATGTTGAATAGAACCTGGGACGGAGCTTGATGGTACCACTATTTATATCTCAACGATAAAAGGGAAATATTAAGAAGAAATGAGAAATTAAGGAAGACGCGAACATTGCATAAAAGCGAAAGCAAGCACCGAAGCGGCGCCATTCTATCAGAAGTGATAGTTTCGCTTCATATCATGTACGAAGTTCGAAAACTATACGTTTGGTTTCAAAAACAAATAAGTGCCAGTAGTAAAGGCGGAAATTGAAAGGTTTCAACAAGCCTAGCTTAGCTATCTTGTAAAGGAATTCGTTTGAAGAAAGAAAAATATCCTGCTCGCTTATTGACGTGCTCGGCGGGCCGTCGCTTTGAAATGTTTTCCCCGGAGAGTGCTCTATTATTTCACGGAAAACATTTAAAACACCCTATGTGTGTTTGTTAATCTCACATGATAACGCTTAAACATTATTTAAGACAGTTTCGATTTCTGTAGAGTAAGCCAGCTGGATCACTTGCCAAAGAACCCCTTACCATAACAGGGGCGGATTTAGAGGGGGGGGGGGGGTCCGGATTTCTGACCCCCCTCTTGATTTCTGCAAGTGTAATTTTTAGGGCGTGAAACGAGGGAGAGGGAAGGGGGTTCCTAAACAAATGGCACACTGACCAACACTTGACCCCCCCCCCCCCCCCCCCCTCAGGAAATTCCTGCATCCGCCCCTGCATAATATACTATGAATATGCTAACTACGTTTAACCGAACTGTGTGTCGACTCGAAAACCAATAAGAAATATGATCATGTTACAAAAATAACTAATATTTAAGTAAAAAATTAAATGACAAAGAGATGCGTCGTAGAATGGAAGTACAAATATATATTATTTATATTCAAACGCACTGCTTAATATGACGAAGCCATATGCATCAAACAAATTTTGTTGCATATATAATAACACCTAGAGAGCTCTTCATATCAAGAAATTAAGAAAAATAAAAAAATATTCTATTCTTTTCAATCGCGTTGAATTTTGTTAAACATATAAAATAGCGCAAAAAAGACAAGGACAAGAAGTATACAGGACAAGCGCTAACTTTCAACTAGTTTTACTCAGGAAAAGCAAGCATATACAGTCAAACCTGTTTATAAAGAACAGCAGGAAACGCTGCGATCAGTTGGATATAGCAAGTAGTTCGATATAGCAAAAACCATTTACAACGAACTTCCACATGCGTTCGTTGTAAGGCGAGAGCTTCTCTTTCTTCCTCATATTTTCACTTTCGCCTTGTAACTCGGACTAAAAAAGTTTTTTTGTTTTGTTTTTGCATGTGTGCAGGGTTTGTTCTTATAGACCTGCTGCACTGAAAGAGGGCGAGAGAGAAAAGGGAAAGGGCCACCGGCGCTTTCCTCCTTTCTGATTGTGTAGAAAGAGTGAAAGTCCCGGATGAGAGGCTCGGCCGGTGTTGGGTGACTGCTGTGTCCCCCAACTTCGTTCGCGCTTTCTTTTCTGTTTTAAACTCGCAAACTTAATTAGAGCCACGGGCTTCGATGGCAACAGTCCCCCGGTAGACATGAGGCGAAAAATGAGGACTATAACGAAAAATTTAGTTTTTGGTTAGTGTCCCCTTTTTTCGCTTCATGTCTATGAACATTTAGTACAAATGCACTTATTTCAAGTGCTTTTTTTTCCCTTTTCACACTTCTTTCACAACAGCATTACCGTGACTGAGGATGTCTCGTCTGCAAAACTTTGTTGCTCAACATTACACCAGTGGAATGAGGTTACCTGTCATGCAAATAAGGTCCGACCTGTGTGCAAGCCATCCGAACAACAGCGGTAACGCATGCATGGGGACCAGTCACGGGACAACGGGAGGAAAAACGTGGCCGAACCCGTGGCATGCATCCTGTCCTAAATCCATTATTAATGTGAGTTACGAAAATAATGAAAACGACATTCATGACTACAACCACTTCCACTCGAAATGTTCTCATTAGATTGTTTGGTTGCTTGAGCATGAAATATAATTGAACAAAAAATACCATTCATTTGCATTCTCTCTTTGTGTAACGTGATTGTTGTGGCTCGTCGTTTTATTTAGTGTGCCAATTTTAACAAACGTAATAGAGTGGCTCTCAGCACTAGTCTGAGTAAATACACGTAAATCTAAGAAATAATAGGTTCCGGAAATCCAGTTAAGTAAAATATGCAAGTAATATTCGCTTAAATAGTCTCAAGAAAGAGTCATAAAACGATTACGGCTTTGCTCTTGTTAGTCAACTCGCGGAAAAATAATAAAATCTCAAAAATCGAAAACAAAACAAAACATCAAACGGTGCGGAGTTATGCGCGTTCGTCAGGTGGCCGGCACACTCTAGATACGCCAGCCCACTCTTGAGGCGATTCTAAATTTGTTGACACTTTCACAGCCCTGCGCACGATCTCCGCAGCCCAGCACGTGCGTTTGTGTCACTTAGGAAGGCGAGCAAAGCACGCGCCATACGCACAAACACTCAAAATGGTACCGACCAGACTTTCTGGCGTCTCAGCTAGTCTCAACCAGCGGTACTCTAAACGGTTGTTTATATCTTTACCATAGGACGCGCTTTACAGCGCTGTCACAGCTACCGGTGCGCGCGCGTTCCATGCACGAGGGCTCATTCCGCTCTCGTGAGGCTGAGCACGGCCGCTACATCACCCTCTCCCGAGCGCGGGAGAGGGTGAGCTAGCGGCCGTGCTCAGCCTCACGAGAGCGGAATAGCCCTCGTGCATGGAGCGCGCGCGCTCTCGGCAGCTGTGACAGCGCTGTAGCGCGTCTATGGTAAAGATATAAACAACCGTTTAAATGCGTTGAATGACTGCCTTCATAGCTCTGTGGTTAGCGCGTCTGCCTGCTGATCAAAGGGTCAACGGTTCGAATCCCAGCCGGCGCCGGTCTTTTTTATTTATTTATCGACCCGCGGCGTAAGAGGTTAGATAGCCAGATAGATAGATACATAGATAGACGAAAAAGTGCGTGAAGTATCCAAAGATGCTATTCGCATTAAAACGATGCTCGTTGCGATTGAACATATTGCGACTTTTCTTTAACGTGCGCTGACGTTTTCTTAAAACTTGAAACATAGAAACTCTGACATAACTTGAACAAGAAAGAAAAACCAAGCAAGAAGGACATCCAAACAGAGAGGTCATTTCTAAAAATTCGCTAAAAGGTAAAATAAATAAATCCCAAACATAACGTTCCTGATTTTAACCTTCAGGTCATTTTATTGGTTAGATGCAGCATACAAATTTGGATGCATGTATATAAACAACAGAATGACAAAGATTCGAGAAAAACAAATCTAGTCACACTTACTGACAGTGACTTTCCAACGTAGATGCCCAAGTCATTTGGGTAAGTCGCTGCAGAAACTGGAAGATGCTGGGTACAGGGACGGTTCGGCCAGAGGGTGAGGAAGATGGCGTCTGCTGAATGATCGACTTCTCAATGCTGGGGGTCATACATTCCGATGGTGAAGCATCCGTTGGCTCCAAATCGCGATTTTTTTAAAGGAAATAGTAGGTAAGCACTGAATTTGGCTGGCGCTTCAATGAGGCGGACTTGGTGATATAGGTCATCGCGGACTCTTGAATACGCACACCGATCGGTCTTGAAAATTAGCTGTTAGACTTGCACTGTGAAATGGGTGCACAATGAGCAGTACCAGTAGAGTGGATGCGCTCAAAAAAGATGAAAATCGGCAGTTTGTTGTGGAGCCTCGAAGCCCGGATGTCACTGCTGATGTGAGGGGATGGCGGACCGAATTGTATCACTTCTGTGAAGTGCACGAGAAGTCGGCCTGACGGAAAGGAAGAAATAGATAAAAAAGAGACAGAAAAGGGAAAGAGAAAGAGTAAGAAAATGCACAGCAAGAGAGAGAGGAGAGAAACGTAAAAGAGAACAAGGAAGGAAATCTTCACGCCTTCTCCCTCTCTGGGGTCGATCCGACAAATCATTTTAAAACTCCCAACAGAGCCACAGCCTACAGGGTGACCCCCGTCCAGTGGCCAATTGCAAAGGACACAAAGTGAGAGTTAGGTACAGGCATATTATCCCTTTTCTTTTTTGGTCGGTTTGTGTCGAAACGCAGCTGTATCGTCGGAAGGATTGCCCCAGGCGGCGGGGGAGGACCGGAGTGGAGGGAGTGTCACGACAACGTCGCTCTCCAGAGGCGCTTCGAGCGAGTTCGTTTCACGGCACTCGTGTCCACGCGTGCCCACTCGCGGCGTAAAGCGAGTTCGTTTCGGCAGGCACTCCACGAGCGGTTGCACTCTCCGAGTTCGTTTCAGCGGCGGCACCCCACGCGTGCATGCACTCGCTGCACCGAGAAAATCGGGCGTGCGCCAAAATGCAATCCCGTCATGCCTCGCTCGGGCGATGGCCCGCGAGCAGCGGGAGCGCGGGAGCAGACGACGAGGTTCGTGCCTGTCACGATGTTTCGCGGAACCGAGAAGGAAAAAAAAATGGATTTTCTGAGAGAAACAGTCCCGCGGGCAACGGAATCAACGCGAGCTTGAATTGCGAGCGTCTGCTATTTGCATGAAGGAAAGTAATTGACATCCCGTGCTTTATTATGCAGGTTTTAAGTCGCTCTGTTGCCGTACAGACGCTGAAATATACCAGTGTGTAAAGAAATTCTCAGAACAAAACGCATCAGCGGCTTCCGAGATGTTTATCACCATCCGTGTGCGGGTGAAAAATTGAACATTTGTCGACAAAACTCCCCAGCAGAAACCTCTGACTGCCCAATAAGCATCTGGAAAGCTAAGCATGGCCGACCTTACCCGGGGCTTGGGCAACATCATCATGTTTAGCACTTACCTACGTCACTCCGAACAGAAAGGTGATAGCGTTCGGTTTGAGCGTCGGTACCTTGAAACTATCTACAACATAGATGGCGGCAGCATCAGTCTTCTGCACTCGGTGCATTTGGCGAGTTCGTTCGAGTCAGTTCTCCGTGCAACACTCTGCGAGTGCGATGCCATTCTGGGAGAGAACTCGAACGGTGCCAGTGCGTGCGAAGCACGGGATGCACTGGTCCCCATGCGAGGCTGCCGGGTGGGGTCTCGAGTCGTAAACCGTACCAAGCATATCGGCTTGCGTTCATGGTGTGAGCGGGCCGGGTTCGTGGGAGCGCCCTTCACGGCACTTTCTTGCGATGTCCGTCGAGGAGAGCGTGGGGTCCTCGTGTGTTCTGCTCGGCGTATGCTCTTATGACGGACCGTTTGCCAGAAAGAAATTAGCGTGGGAATCTGGGATGCTCTTATGTTTAGGAGGACGGCAAGTGCCGGGCGGCGACGTCTGGTCGCGCCCAACACGTCAATGTACTATGTTAAATAAATCTATCCAAGTTAAAGTTTAATACCACCCGACAGAACTTCATTTTGCAACGTGTTCGTCATCAGGCCCCTTGTTGCAAGTGACCGAATACCGTCTACATCAACGACCTACACAGCTGTGACACTCCCGTATCTTCTGTAGTACAACCGGCCGGAGCCTACTCGGCGCCACGCCATGTCCGTTCACGAGAAGTACTTCGCAACTTCGTAGTTTCGCTAGTGCTCCAGTCCGCCGTCTCGACGGCGCCCAGCCGCGGCACCTCGGCAAAGTCACACTATGTTGGGAGAGGAGGCGCCGGGGACCAGCCTATCTCTGAAATCCAAATCCTTCAAACCGCTCACAAAGCAGGCCCGCCGTAGAAAAGACATGACCCCCACGAAGACCAGCGTAAGTCGGCGAAGGCCACAGGCGCGAAGCGTGCAGAACTGAACTTATCACCTTCAAGAACATTTCCTACAAAAATACGCAGTAAATGTATAACTCGATCCTAGATGGTTCGAAATGTGATGACGCACGCAGTCCATGCAATCAATTCATATAGAATCCTTCTGAAAAACCTTTTTAGAAACAAATATGAAAGATTGTGTGTAACGCGAATCCCAGCTTTTTTTTTTTATATACAACATTCCAGACTACCCGCGCTACACAAAAATGAGAAAGCGTTATAATAACCTAAAGTGTGACAGGCTTTTTCTCTAACAGAATGCGATTCAAAAAGGACAGTGGTTAACTGCTGGAGCCCAACGCTCCGCTTCGTCTTTGGGGGAGTTTATTTCATCAAATAAGAAACATGTCTGAACATAGAATAAATAATGATTTTATATCTCCTACAGTAGATAGAAGGAATTCAAGGAAAATAAAATATACGAATGCACATACACCGCGACACCGGTGTTATTTCATTTTGCTCAGACAGCGTGTCGAGGGACGCAAAATTTTAACACCTAGGTTGGGCCTGAGATGAGCCCGTTTTACCGCATAAATAATTGCGAAAATAGTGTCCTTTGTCAATGTACTTACGATAAAAACCGGAACTGACTCATTACTAACTCTGTCACGCTATTTGCATCATAGTCAATGCAACGGGAATGAAGGGTTCCGATTGACCGCTACCGAACTCGAGGCCCTTCGGAGTCAGAGAAGTCAACGAGTCAAAAGATCAACGAGTCAAGAGGTCCAATAATGGATCACTATGACTCGTTGGATCTTTTGACTTGCCAGGCACGTGTCAAAAAGATCCAATGTGGGTCAAGGGTCCAACGAGCCAAAAGATCCAACGAGTCAAAAGATCCACGGCGAAGTCAGAGAGGTCCAACGAGTCCAAGATCTAACGAGTCGGAAGGTCCAATTATGAATCGTTGTACGCGTTGGATCTGCTTGACTCGTGACGTGGTCAAAAGATCCGTTGTGGGACAGAGAGCGCCAGTTACTCAAGAACTGCCGCTTCATCTTCGGGAGTCACGGAAAGCCCCTCACCGCTCCTTCCCTGAGTCGCGAGGAGGCGTTGTACATTAAGGGATTCAGTTCAGTGGACCTTGAGCCAAACGCACGGGGGCTCAGCATAATGCTCAGCACCCCTAGAAAATAGTCGGCAGGTGGAAACCAAGCCCCCGTTGCCCCCCCCCCCCCCCCCGGCTCCGGGGTCCCTGACGCACCTGGATTCTTTGGGCAATGGAAAATCATTTCACGGCCCCTTTAAAGGGGTCGTGAAACGTATATCGGGTTGGAACGTTCATGACCTTGCCGGTTCGTACTGGTCCCAGCCTGGCACAAGTATACTCGCACAGACCGCCACTGATTCAGAAACTTCTTTGTCGCGGTGAAATTGTGAAATTGCGAAGATAAAAGGGGACTATTTCTTTCAGTCTTGCCTTTGCAAAGCTGGATGACGTGATTGTGGAATCGAAATCACCCGACTGACGACAGTCGAGCGCGGCTCATGCATGGATTGGACACGAGAACTACGTGAGCACTCGACTTCAGCTCGTAACAATCAATGCCTCGGCGGACACTCGGGTAGTGGCTCGTGTCCAACCACTGCGGTGATGAGAATAGCCCAACTCTAACAATGTCTGAGCTCAGCACGCGTTCTCTACTTTGTCAACCCCAGCACGTGGGTATGATTAACGTTGAAGGTATAGGATAGGCACCAGGCCACGTGGCCGCTTGTTCTGGCTCCGAGTTGAGGGGATGAACGATGCTCATATTTCTCGAATTTTATTGGCGACTGCCATTGCCTAGAAAGAACAACTAAGGCAAGTTTATTCAGTTATTAACGTTAGGGAGTGATTCTAAGTAGTATTTAGCAAAAGTAGAAAAATCGTTTCAAGGCTCCTTTAGGATGCGCCTTAGATGGCCACTTCGAAGAGAGGAACTCCCGATAATTCACCGGTTCTTTTCGTGCAGGTAAGATATCGAACTTGGCCAATGGGAAGGCAATATGACGAAAAATAATTCAAAATAATAATTTAAAATATATATTTTTTAAAGGCGGGTTGATATTATGGTAAACTTTTCCTTTCTAATAAACTTTGCAGGTTCGATATAAGATATATCGAAATTTAAATTAGCATTTGATAAGCGGTTGCTGTAATGGATCATGGGATGCAAGGTTCCAAATATGTCGCGAAAATGTGGAAGGTACAATGTTGTTTTTTTCTCGGCTTTATTACGTGCGAATAAAATAATTCAGTTTGCACGGACAAAATTGACTAGGTGCCGTACATTAAAAGGAGAAGTAATATATAATTTACGTGTTTATGCAAACAAAAATAATATATATATATATATATATCTACGTACTATTGCGATACATCGAAAGACGAATAAAAGTGTGCATGGCTTTTGATCAATGCTGCTCAACCTGAACACGAGCCAGTGAAGCGTGTGCATGCACAGCAAGACAAGGGGTACTAGGGTCCTTCTCCAACTCTAAAATGCCTCGAACACAAAGGTGTTCAAAGCGTCGCGCGGGTCGAGATGGCCCGTGACGCTCTCGGCTTCTAGCATAGGCTGCGGTCCATCCTTAGGTGAAACGGAGTATAGCCTGGGGTCTTTGGGTGCACCACGCAGTAGTGATTACACGAACGCACGCCGATGCTGGTTCTCCGTACAGCGTGGTGCCAGTCAGCAGTCATGCTGCACTGACCGGCAAGATACTGCGACATGTTGACCCTCTGGATGACTGCCAAACATTACGCTGTCCAAATGATCCACACAACCCTTCCTCCCAGTTGAGCTCATGCTGCGTATAAGACCAACGCGCTGTTTCCATACAAGCCCTCACGAGGTGTGGGAAAAGGCGCAGTTTCCGCACGAGGTGTGGGCACTGCACGTGCGCAGGGAGCGCGTCAAGTGGACCGTCTGCGCGTGCGCAATGCCGATAGCAGCACCACCGCAGGGGCAGGACGTCAGCACCGCGTGTTGGTCTATACGTGCCTCGTAATTCAGTCACCGATTGACTGTTCGTTGATTTCTAAATTCGAGAAACAACCTACGTCCCCGCGACCGTGCAGCGTGCACAACTCTCGGGAAATTCCTGCGTTAGTCAAGCATACCGCACGAAGAGATGGCGTTGGTCACCAGCCGATTGAAATGGAAAACGCACAACGCCGTGACACAGCCAGCCATTCAGGATCCCAAAATCCCTCTCGGCCCCACGAGGGGAGCGCATTTACCGGACGCGTCGCTTCGGTACGAAAAAAACATAAACAAAAGCAAAACCGGAAGTGATGTTTTTTTTTTTTTATTCGGTTAAAAACGAATTTTAAGCGTACTACTGGTTTTTAACTTTGGTTTCTTTTTTGATGTCTGCGACCCAGAGCATAAACTACGGTTTATAAGTTTTTGGCTTGCTTTTGCGGTTTATTTTTTATTTATTTTTATTGGCGTTTTTTTGTAATGCTTCACCGGCTCCGTCTGTCACGGTTCGGGCGGCTGCTCTCGCAGGTGTATCGACTCGTAGAGGGAGTTCTTTTTATTCTACACTTATTTTCATCCGTGCAAGATGGACTAGCTGCAAAGCCTACAAGCGCGAACGAGTAGCTTTGGTACCTCCGCACAGGCGCTCGTGCAGCCGAGGTAGTACGGATTCAACGCTAAGGAGCTCGCGCTTGTAGCCCTCGCGGGCTAGTCCATGTTAGGATGAGAGACGAAGTATAGGTTCTTTTTTGTATATCACCCAAGCTTCTTATGTTACATAAACATTTCTTGAAAGTGCAAAGATGTCCGTCGTTATTGCACTTACGGGCACTCGATCATTGTAGAACATGACTATGTTGTTTTTAGATGGCGAGCTGCGCTAAAGGGAAAGTCAAGTTTAACTGCGGAAGGGTCTATAGGCACGTTTGAACTGCACTTATTGACAGTATTGAACCATGGTTAAAAGCGCTAAAAGATGACAAACACGGGCGCTATTCACAACTGTATTGGGAAAAGAAGATGGAAATAGATATTCGTATATCTGATACATTTATCGTCACTCAGGTTACTGCGCGCGAGATACAAGAGCATAAACCTGTTTACATATATTTATCGAAAACACGAATCTCAGCTTTATAGAATGCTATTGATGTACGTTGACGCACTGGGGTCCCCTTTTCTTGATAAAATATGTCTCTTGCAGTTCGCATTCTCTTGAGTGCAAAATGCTACCACCGAGAATCTTGGTATCGCACGAAGCGTGGCTCGCATTTGCAGGCCGCTACAGTGCGCGGGAAAAGTGTGCGCCGTCATTTTTCTTTAAATTTTGTGCGTGTCGCTCTAAACGGTCATTCGTGCATCTTCCCGTTTTGTCCAACGCAAGATTTTCCACACGTTATGGGGATTTAACACGACCCCTGGTGACGCATCTCGATGTACGGCCTGGCGGTGGTTCAGTGCCACATCCTCGCTTTCTGCAAGAGGGCCTATTTTAGCAAGAAGAGGGGGACCCCGGTGCGTCAGCGACACGTCAATAGCATTGTATAATGCTGAGATTCGTTTTTTTCGATAAATATATGTGGGAACGGGTTTATGCTCTTGTATCTCGCGCATGTGCAGCCTGGGTGACGATATGTTTCATA
>JAZHYW010026663.1:0-27132 GCA_037355805.1 Ixodes ricinus
GGGGGGCAGTACGACACAATAAATCAACATATAAACGCAATAAAATACAATAATAGGCAGTCAGGAAAAATTGGAGTAGAAATTATACATAATGAAAACAAAAGAACACTCACAAAACATGGGTTTGAAGCGTATTCAGGAACGCTGTCGCGTCGCTAATGGTGACTATCGATGATGGCAACTGATTCCATTCGGATATGGCGAGAGGAAGAAGGGATTCGTTAAAGGCTTTGGACTTACCAGAAATTCGTTTGATGGCACAGGAGTTATTTAGACGAGACGACATTCTTTCTGGGGGTGATAATAAGGAGTCCCTGAGGTCTGGGCAGTGGTAGTATATTTTGTGAAGGAGGCAGAGTCGAGAAACTTTCCTTCGTAGGAGCAGAGGCGTCAGTCCGAGTTGATTTTTCAAAGAAGACACGCTGGTGAAATGATCGTATGATGATAGGATGAAACGAGCGGCTCGGTTTTGCACTGCTTCTAATGTATTGATAAGGTATGCTTGATGGGGGTTCCAAATTGAAGCGGCATACTCTAATTTAGGGCGAATATACGTTTCGTAGGCTAGTTTCCGGACATGTGGGGGTGCATCTCTTAGGTTTCGTCTCATGAATCCGAGGGTCCTGGATGCTTCTGCAGAGATGGCTTCAATATGAGTTTTCCAAGTGAGGGAGGATGTTAGTCTGATACCGAGATATTTGTACATGGGAACAGCTTCAATCACATCGCTGTCAATGGAATATTGATATGTTAACAAGGACTGTTTTCTAGTGAATTGAACTAGTTTGCACTTAGCTTTGTTGAGCGTCATCAACCATTTACCACACCAGTGGCTAACCTCCTTAAGATCATTCTGAAGCTGGTGGCTGTCGTTAACCGATGAGATCTTGTTATATATGACACAATCATCGGCAAAAAGCCGTATTTTAGAGGAAATGTTACATGGAAGATCGTTAATGAATATTAAGAAGAGCAGAGGGCCGAGGACGGAGCCTTGCGGAACGCCAGACGTAACGCTCGTTAGACTTGATTCATGATCGTTAATGGCTGTGTATTGAACACGAGATGCAAGAAAGTTTCTAATCCAGGAGAGTACTAAGGGGTCTAAATGCAGGGACGATAACTTGGAAAAAAGACGGCGATGCGGAACACGATCGAAGGCTTTTGAAAAGTCCAAAAATATGGCATCTGTCTGTACATGAGAGTTAAGGTTAGTATGTAACTCATGAACAAATTCGCACAACTGAGTCTCGCAAGAGTAGCCCTTGCGGAAGCCATGCTGTTGTCTAAAAAGAAAACTGTTTGCGGACAGATGAGTCATTATGTGAGAGTATAAGATATGTTCGAGAAGTTTAGATGATATGCATGTTAAAGAGATGGGGCGATAATTCGAGACGGAAGACCGAGTTCCTTCCTTGTAGATGGGAACTACCCTACCGACCTTCCAATCGGAAGGAAGGAAGCTCTCAGAAAGTGATTGGTTGAAGATGAGGCAGAGAAATTTGCTCGAAATTGCAGCAGTATTTTTAAGGATTTTTGCATTGACATTGTCAGGGCCACCTGAGGATGAAAGCTTGAGTTTAGCAATTAGATTATTAATGCCAATTTCGTTAACAGAAATTGGTGTCATGGAATCATAACCTTCCACAGGAACGATGGGAATATTACATGGACTTTCATTTGTAAATATGGAAGAAAAGTATTCATTGAACACTTCAGGGCATTCACTCTCTTCAACAGGTTCACCGTTATGGTGTACCAGGTTGATAGTCGCGGGACTGCTTTTGGGCGACATTAGCTTCCAGAATTTCGTGGGGTTGTTACGCAATATTGTTGGTAAATCTTGAGAGAAAAATTTTGTTTTCGATAATCTAAGGTTCTTCGTATAGTTTCTAAGTGCATCGTAGTAAGAGTCCCAAGCACGAGATGAATTAGATCGCTTTGCCCTTGCAAAAAGTCGCTTTTTCTTGCTAGATAATGACCTTAGCGTTTTATTATACCATGGTTTGGATGAGTCGGTATGAATTCGTATGGTAGGGACATACAGATGCACCAGGTCAACCATCTTTTTCCTATAAAGAACCCAGTTTTCTTCAACAGATCTTAAGAAAAATTCGGCTTTAAATGTGACATAGAAAGTTAATAACTCGTTGTTGATTGCTTCATAGTTAGCTTTATTGTAATCGTGAATAATTTTGCAAACTGGGCTCTTCACAACAACAGGCAGTGACAGGGCAACGTGTAGGATTTTATGATCACTCAGACCTTCAGAGAGTTGGATTGACTTCACGATATCAGGCGATGTAGTTAGGACGAGATCAAGAATGTTAGATGATCGTGTGGGCTCGTTAACTACCTGCGTGAAATTGAATGTTAGACACACCTCAAGGAAATCTACAGAAGCGCGTGACCCTTCAGATGACAAACTGACCCAATTAATCTGTGGGAAATTAAAGTCACCAAAAAGCAACAGATCAGCTTTGGGAAAGCGGGTTTTAATATCAACTAAAATAGAGGACAGATTGACAGCAAACAGTGAGTCACAGTCAGGTGGTCTGTAACAAACAGCAAGAATAATCTTGTTGGAAGGGGTGCTAAGACATACAGCAGAAATTTCAATGTTGCAATCTAAAAGTCTGACATCAAAGCAAGGGATATTCTTTTTATAGCGATAAGCACACCACCCCCTCTTCGAGTCTCTCTGTCATGACGAAATATATTCCAATCAGCATGAGAACAGAAGATTTCGCTGTCATGAATGCTAGAGTTAAGCCACGTTTCTGTTAAGATAACGATATCCGACGCGCTATCTTCCATGATGCCATGAAGTTCGTCGCGTTTCGGGATGATACTTCGTATGTTAGTAAATAAGACCGAATAAAGTCTGTTTTTATCGCGAGGTTCAAAGCGACAACTAATGGACTTTGTTTTTATTGTTTGCTACGCGTTTGGCTCGTTATGCTCGGGGACGTTAAGCTCGACAACAGATTGGGACTCCTCGCTATAGCAGTAGCGCTTGTTTCCAAGGATCAATCTGTCAAAACGTATCTTGAAGGGGACGTTTAGGCTTTTCCCATACGCAAAAAGTCTGCTTCGAGCCAGCCGTATTGAAGCGGAGAAGTCCTCTCTGATAGCAAAGGCAGTACCTTTTAACTTAAACCCACAAGCCAAAGTACTTTCCTTGTCCTTGAAACGAGCAAATTTGACAATGATTGGTCTATTTTTGCCCTCCTGAAAATGACCTAGACGGTGCGACCGCTCAAGATTAGTGGCGTCCAAGTGCAGGCCCAATTTTTCAGAGCAGAAAGCAATTATCTTTTCCTCAGATTGAAGCCAAGTTTCGGATGGCGAGTCAGGACAGCCAAAAAACAGCAAGTTAGACCGTCTAAGTCTATTTTGCTGGTCTTCACATTGTTTTCGAACATTATCCAGCTGAATGGATATACTGTTCGGGGAGATGGGATGAGCTACGGCGTGTGAAGCAGCCAACTCTGCTTCGACTGCGGTTAATCTAGCGGAGAGTTGGCCCACTGATGCACTCGTACTCTTTTGCTCACTTTCTATAGCACTGATTTTAGCCAGCATGTTACTTTGAGACGCCTCAATTCGTTGAACAACGGCTAGAATGTTCGCTATTTGCTGGCTATCTGTAAGGGGACCAGGGTTTGATTCGACGTCGCCCGACACTTCCAAAAGCAGCTGAGACAGTGATGCAACGTAGCAAACTTCAATACTACAGCGGCACAACCACTTCAAGCAAGAGCGCACGTCGTCGTTGGGGCACGACACCAAAAACAAGCAAGGGTCATCACTACGAAAGCACTGAACATTGCCAAGGTAACGAACCTGAATGAATAGACGGGTTTGCGTCATTGTCTGTTCAACGGTGACGTGCCCCAACTGGCTCGTCGATGAAAGGCCCTTTTGTAGACACCCGCAGGGGAGCGTTCCAGGTTGCCAGATGAAGAGTGTGGTTACGTCCAGTTCCAGCGTCGGCGACGGTATCGGCACGGGTGCCGAGTCATCCCCGGGAAGTAGGTGCCGTACTCGTAGTTGCCGAGGACGAACGGGCCTGCCTCGGCGGTTGAAGCACGTACCAGTCCCAGGAGCAACTGAATGAATAGACGGGTTTGCGTCATTGTCTGTTCAACGGTGACGTGCCCCAACTGGCTCGTCGATGAAAGGCCCTTTGTAGACACCCGCAGGGGAGCGTTCCAGGTTGCCAGATGAAGAGTGTGGTTACGTCCAGTTCCAGCGTCGGCGACGGTATCGGCACGGGTGCCGAGTCATCCCCCGGGAAGTAGGTGCCGTACTCGTAGTTGCCGAGGACGAACGGGCCTGCCTCGGCGGTTGAAGCACGTACCAGTCCCAGGAGCAACTGAATGAATAGACGGGTTTGCGTCATTGTCTGTTCAACGGTGACGTGCCCCCTCATTGTTGGGGCGACGAAAACTGAAGTAAACTAAAGGTTTAATGGGGCGAACTTGCGCCGAAAACGAAATAGATAAAGGCTACAGTCGCAGGCGTTGATGTCGGCGAAACAGCAGGATGAAGCCCTGGGGCGGCACTGACTCCGTCTCGACACGCGGAGCCCCTTATGTACACGCGTGGACTTCTGGAACAATAGGCGTAGAAGGTTCGGCGCGTGGAACATTCTGACATCGAATAAGCTGCAGGGTACTCAAATTTGCTAAAACGCGACATATACAGAAACAAAAAAAAGGTGCATCCGCAGCCCCGAATTGAACCTCAAGTCTTTGCGTGGGATTCGAGCTCGATAACCGTTAGGCCAAGGGTGCGCTGACTGCTTGGCCAGTTGCGCCCGCGGCAATATTACAAGCAAAAAAAAAAAAGCTTTATGTTCTAAAACTAATTGTTTATCTTGCTCCCCTCCAATTATAAGTGATCGCACACATATAATGAATACTGCCCAAATTAGACTAGGCAAAGGAGGATCGGTGGCCCTGTGGGCTAGCGCACACCAGCTTGCAGCACGTGGAGACGAAAGCTCGCGCTTCAAGACCCAGGGATCCTGGGTTCCTTCACCACCGATGCCCCTTTCGACCTGTATGAGCATCGTAGTGACATGCAGTCATGTGTCACTACTGCGTGGTGTAGGTTAAGGACCCCAGGCTCGCGGTTGTACCGCGCAGGCTAAATTTCTGAACTACAGTTGAAACACCAGACGCCTATTGGGGCTGACTAACTTTCGGTTGTAAAATTATACGAACAACATAATTACTAAGAACGCCCCATTGGGTGCCTGCATTATTTTTTTTATCTTTTTTGTCGAAAGAGGATTTGGTTTAGAAGAAGCTGCTTGCTTCATCTGCAATTACTATTCATTCGAAACTAACGTTTTTGCTTTAAAAAAATAGCCTCTTTCTTCTAGAAGTAAGGAGCAAAGTAGCTACATTGTGTTTTTGTACTAAGTCTGTTATAGACATAATTTTAAGTATATTGCCGCCTTTCTAAGCTCACATAACAAAGGTTAGATACCTCATGCAAAATATTACCATTTGAATGACGCACTGACTTTTTTCCCTTTTCCTCTTTAGCACTCGGAATCAATGACTGGAGCAATTTACATGATCATAATGAGCCAATCATAATGCCCTTTCATTTAAAATGCAATGTAAACAATTGCACAACATCTGACCCTCACGTTTATTTACTGCATCATTGTCGCGTGAGACTGATAAATAGTTTTTTTTGCGTGTGTGCGCGTGTACTGGTATCACTTTTTTCAGCTTCGGTATTATCACTTTACTGACCTCATCGCAATTGACTGAAACCCTGTTTCAATTTATTCTCTTGGTTTTGTTCCATTTCTTTTAACTCTCGAATCATAACATGTGTGCTATTTGTTTCTAATTCCGCTTCATGTATTGCATCCTCTAAATGATTTACTTAAAAGAGATCTTCCACATTTATTTCCAGCTGGGCAAACTAACTAGAGTTTGGGGAATCACCGGCATTTACCCTTTCCGGTATGCTATTTTCCAAGTAGCACACTTGCTCAGCCCAGGATTGGGCCAAGCTGGCACGAGCTAGAGCCACCCTGGCTCAAGCCTGTCCCAAGCTTGCGCCAAACTGGCCCAAGTATGAGCTGGGAAGTGTGCTGCTAGAGTTATTATCACGAAATAGAAAATAGATCTTGTGAAATCATCAAGTGAAAATGATGACAAAACGAACATTCAACTATACGCTCGCCTTTCACTTCCGTGATGCCAGACGAATAAAAGCTTAGTGGTCCAGCGGACAGTATAAAAATAAACTATTCCCAGTATGGTTTTCGTGATGTTGCGCTGGTGCTGACAGCGAGCTTCCAAAGCATTTATTTGTCGTCATAAAACAGCGTGTAATGCGTTGGGAACAGTCTACAGCACAAAGAGTGAACCCATGCCTTCCGCTCAAGTCACATTCATATTGTCGCTAGTGGCACTTTCACTTTAAAACAAAAACGTTGATAATGAAAGTTGTTTATGCAATAGCTTCCCGGAAAAAAACATTTTTTTTGTCTCAATATTTGGGTACTATTTAAGTCATGCTTGTTGGTGTGTAAATACCTTTAGAGCGGAATATGCAGTTCACCTCGGCAATGAAAAACAGCGACGTAGGAAACCTGTGTACCATATACAGCAGCAGTTGTGCTTTAGATTTTTTTTTGCGTTCACTCCGTGTTAACTTTTTTGCAACCACGTTCATAGAAGTACATGTAAGAAATTATTTTTAAGTAAATTTACAACGAAAAACGCAGAAGAAGAAAAGAAAATGCTACGCAGCTGCCTTCCTTGGCGTCATTGGCCCCTGCGTTTTTATGCGCAATAAACAATGAAGTGTGTTTCGAAAGACGTCGAACTTTGGAAGGGTTTGGCCGCCGCTGAATTCTTTACTTTTTGAGCATGTATCTCTATTGTTCTCTATGATTCCCTGCTTGATGTTTTGATATTTCATTATATCCCGTCCAGGGTGAACGCTGCATTGATATTTCTTATGAAATGTCGCTCTAGCGTTTAAAACCATAATTGCATAAAGCAATCTTGTTCTTTCAATTTGATGATAAATTGATAAATGATGTTCGGTAGGTTGCATGTTCCGGGTACAAGTTTGAACATTGCACTTTCTTGGTACCGTGCCCCTTACCGGTACCGGACACCGCTCATCACTAGATATTTTCGGTTACTGTAGGTCGTCATTTATACTTAAAACTAAACCATTAAAAAATCTTCATCACTTTTAGTACAAACACGGTAGGTTCTAATGCGTTGGTATCTTGTACCAACCGCTAGAGCAACATTTGGACGCCGACGAATTGTTCGGCGACGAGTAGTGTGTTTTTGCGCTGATGAAAATACGATTCTTTGTAAAGTGATCTAGAGGATAGAGGGCCGCTTGAGGAGGAACGACGTTCAAATCCGCAAGGGTGAGACGGGGCGCTGCAGTCGAATTCCCTAAGGGATTCAACGGCGGACGCGCTTGGAGAAGCTTAGAGGAACGGCAGCTAGTGTTTCTTCTCTTGCGGAAACGCGTTATTCTTGGCGACATTTCGAATGTGCCCTATTGTGATACAGTTTTACATTATTGTTTTCTTGTGTGGTGACATCAGTAATAAAAGTAGGATAAAGCCGACACACCTTACTTTGCGCTTGGACGGAAATCGGATTACTCATGTAGGCAGGCACTGGGAGCTCGAACGAACACGAGTCCCGGAGAATAGGGCGAGTTCCACGTGAAGCCGCAAAAGATTAAATACTTTGTCAAAACAACTTTGGTGATGTGAGGAACAATTTCAAACTAACCTAATCATTCACGACTCTCTTTAAAACAACTACCTATTTGCCCTTAAAAAATTAGGAAATCAAAATACGTCGCAGCATATGCGGGGTAGTTTGTCAAGATTATACGCTCCACAGAACTGCGCTTTTTTGTCGTTGTAAATTAAATACGTATTCTGCGACTATGAAAACATCGTGTATATTTTAAATATTATGTTTCAAGCAGTAGGTTTGTGCCGCGGACCTTTAATTTTAGGTATGCATGAACCCCCTCCCTTTATATATGGAATACCTTTTATAATGTGAAAGAGTTAAAAAATGTTAATATTTCGAAATTACTCGTGCGTTTGAAAAAAGTGATCCGATCCATCGAATGTCTTGTTTACAACGATCACACATCTGTTTATTTTAATAAACACCGCTTTTTTAAGAGAGCAAATTCGCTTGCTTACTAGAATAGCAGTTAATAATGTTCAACATTACAAAACTCATCTTTATTATCTCAAAACTGACACGAAGTCATTTCACACCCAATTTCCCTGAAGAGATTCTCACCACAACTTAAGACGTGTGGAATATGCTTGAGGTCAAATACGTGCGAGTTATGGCGAAAAAAACATTAACACAGCTAAATCTCCCAGCTTATAGACTTTCGTCCTCAATTTCTTGAAGTGGCTCAAAGAGTAAAGTCGATATATATATGCAGAAAAAAAAGAATAAGACATTCTGTTGTAGAGCAAAAAAATTATTATGGTCGAAAATGATTAGACAACCATTATTATTCTTTAGTGTGTGTATGTGCTTGTTTTTCATCTGTTGTGCTGCTCTGAAACATGCATGAGGCATGGGATCTTGGTCCGATGCTACAAAGTACCTTTTGTCTCTTACACCCCACTTCAAAATGCCTTATAAAATGGAATGAAACGAATTTGCTTCGTTCAGGGTGATCATTGCATACACTGTGCGCCATGTTCACAACGAAGATGACACTTGCTGTTTTGGGCCTTTTGCAGCAAAGGTGAGTTATTAAGAACCAAAGTTTATCACTCAGGTTCCTTCCCCAAACAAACACGAGAAAACTACGCTAGTAGTTTGGTGAGACTTTCAAATACACGTGAATAAACATAAAAAGCCGAGCATCTCTTGCTCGTGCTAAGCATCGCGCTATGTACAAATATACAGGGTGTCACAAAAAAAAATTTACACGGTCTTTTTCATCGCGAAAATAAACTAGGCATCGCCGAGAACTTGCTCATTCTCCGCCCAAAGGTAGAGCTAGAGGTCACAACCAGATGCCAAAGTTTCAGCCCAATCCGATAACCTAATCAAAAGTTATAAGTGATTTTCTGAAAATTTCAATGGGAAAATGGCGACCGACGGAGTTTTCCGAACACATGGGGCTTTATGGCACCAGAAACCGAAAACAGGCAAAAATAGGCTCCATTTTCCCATTGAAATTTACAGAAAATCACTTGTAACTTTTGATTAATTTATCGGATCGAGGCTGAAACTTTGGCATCTGGTTGTGACCTCTAACTCTACCTTTGGGTGGAGGATGAGCGTTCGGCGATGCCTAGTTTATTTTTGCGGTAAAAAAGACCGTCTAAATTTTCTTTTGTGACACCCTGTAGATACCGTCTTCGGGCTCGAAAGACAACAAGGACTTTAAGGAATACATGAAAGCTGGTTCACAATCTTGCATCCCGCCCAGACCGAGTCAAAGAAAACGGAGTTTTAAGCTGCTTATTACCGCCAGCGCTGCTGCGCGAACCAGTATAAAGCTGTCGCAAGAGGCTCAAAACCGCTTTCAGTCGCACTTGTCGGGCTCAACGCAAGTGTATGCAGCAGCCTTTACCGTGTGCCATGTACCACAGTACCGGGGCCTTTAAAACGTGCTTTTAACGCGCCCGGTAAATATCGTGACCGTTGGGTGTCGAGCTTAAGAGCACGTTTGAAGGGCTCCGGTAGTGCGGTACGTGGAACATGGTAACGCTTTGCTCAAAGTCATTATTATTGCATAGTTTTAGGGAACCGTTTTTGCCCATCCGCTACGGTACGATGGGCCTTCCAGTATGAACTGCGCATGCGCTAACACAGAAGACTCGCATATGCGCACTTCGTACCGGGGGGCCCGTCGTACCGAATCGGATGTGCAAACGCGGTTCCCTAAAACTCTCAAAGGCTGGCGAACTTGCTTACGGTTCTCACCTTTCTGTTCAGCCATGCACGCCACCCAGGGTAACACTCTCATGCAAATAAATATTATTAGTATTAGTATCATAACAGTCATTCTCTGTTGAAAAATAACCAACATATTGCCGTAGTTTTGAAATATTGATATTAATTATTAGTGGCTACATCAATCGACACCATTTGCGAAAAGCAACCGTCACAATTTATTGATTTTGGAACTGTTGCTTATGGGTCTTTTTTCGGGTTTCTGCGACTGGTTTGCTGGTTATCTTAGCGAACGCTCTAACACGTTTTCCTACTTAGGATGCAAATCATCCACTTCTCTGTTGAACTGAGGAGCACCACACGGGTCCAGTCTAGGTGCATTTGCTTTTTAATATTTTATAAATGACCTTGAAACTGGTGTGAGTCACTCAGTGATGCTTCAGTTCGCTGATGAGATGAACATTTTTTGTAGGATCCCACACGCTTGCGGACGGTGAATAGGTACAAAAAAATGTTGTTGTATTTTATCTCTTGTGCTGCGCGAATTTGCTGGTATTTAATCCCATGAAAACTAACGTTTGTTCTTTTTCCCGTAAAACAAATGTTGCTGATATCTTTACACATTAGACGGCTCTGGAAATTTCTAGATGGCCTGTTGTACGTGACCTAGGCATTTGGGTCGTCTCACGCCTGAACTTTAACAGTTATGTTTGAAAGGTTATCAATGATTATTTATGCATCCCCCGCGTAATTGCACGCATTACCCGTGACTTTCGGAATTACACCTGCATATTGAACCTCTTTCAGTCTTTGGTTCTATCAGCGTTCAATTTTTGTTCTCCAGCATGGGACGTCTTTGAGTGTCAGTCAGGCGCTCAGGTTGGAGTGTGTAGAGAGACGACTTTTGATAATTGTCTGCGATCGCCACTATGAATGGATGGTTTTTTAATGATTATGAGCTTCTTTGGGACACCCATTGCCTATCACCTCTCTCGACCAGACGACTAGTTTGCGATGTGGTGTTTTTACATAAGTTGCTCAATGCTGTCATTGATTTCTGATGTTATTGAGTGGAATCTCAATTAATGTCTCGCAGCGACAAAGTAGATTTACACCTTTCTTATCATTTGTACTTGGAATTTAGTCCCCCATTGACACGGATGATTCTCATGTACTAGAGTGTTTTAACCCTGACGTGGACTTTTTCTCTTCTTTTGAAAAGTTCGAGAACAGTATACTACTGAGAATTGCTTTGTAGTATGTAAATTTTAGCAGTGTCTCATTTCGTGCAAGTGTAGCCCTCATAAGGCCTTAAAGCAGTGGGGGGAGGGGAGCACAATAAAGCTAATATTGATTGATTCACTTATGACTTCATTATACATTCTAGAGTTTTGTCACCTGATTTTGAAAATGGGTGCAAAAACAAACTGACAGCTCTTGTCCCCGATATAAGAATCTGCCGAGCCCAACAAGCACACAGTAAAGAAAGTATCCGGCCGTGTTACAAACGCAGCCTTCTTTGCCAATCCTACGAATTAAAAACGAGCACGAACGGGTGCATACGTTGTGTGCGGTGCTCATGAAGAGATACATTTATGTTAAAATTAATATATCGCATTCGTGATACATATGATAAGTTGAACGCCATGTAAAGCACTGAGACTTATGCGCTCTGGTTTGCTCGCAGAGCCACTCGCGCAGTCTTCTGGCACTGTTCAAAGAATATCGCATTGCGTGTGTTCGTTCTACAACGCTGTGATAAATATTGTGATAAAAAAACGACCTACGACAAACGAAAATCGACTCTGTACTAAATATTTTGTCGCAATGTATATTTACACGATTTTATTTGCAGCGCAGAATCCAAACTATAGCGCCTTCAAAAAATTCTATTTTAGCACTTTCTATTATGAGAATACCTTTTTTGGTAAAACGTACGCATCTAGTCAATAAAGGATAGCATACAGTCTCGATACAACAACAAAACAAACACAACGACAGCAACAGCAACAGCATCAAAAACAACAAAATTAACAGTAACGGTAATTTTAATCAATCAATCAATCAAACAATCACTGTTTATTAAAGTGTCCAGGAACAACCAATCGGTCTTAGTGCTGGCACAGTTAAAAAATGAGCGAAAACACACTACACATACACACGAGTGCAGAAGGAGAACGTAGTTCACCAGTCAGAGAAAAAAAAAACATAAACAAGTATGAAAGACACTCAAATCAACAAGGAAATCAAACGCACGAAACAGAGACATCGCATAAGAATAATATTAACCAAAATTATAACAAAAATAATAATGAGAATATTATTATTTTTATTACAACATACTTATTTAAGCTGTGTCTCGTAGCCAAACTGGTGAAAAGTTAGAACCCAACTGCGGCGGGAAGCTTCAACAACAGAGCGTTCTGCTAGGGGATTCTACTGCATCTCAGTCACGCACCGTCAACGCGCAAACTCTTCACTGCGCGTCCGCCTCTCTTTCTATTACACTTCACTACACCTCTCCAGAACACTGTAGTTCTTTGTTATACCAAAGCGCCTTGTAACAAGAAAAAACGGCATTTCAGCAGTGTAGAATAATTAAAAATTGTATTTTTTTTAATGTAACAGAAATAGTTGTTGTATATATAATGAAAGTGGTGACGTTTTAAGGTCGACTTTGTGATTGTGATTCTCAGCGTTGGCAAGAGCACTCAGAATTTTTCTGATGGAGGCTCAATAAACTGTATATATTAGTGAAGAATAGTGCTTATTTCAAAGGTCGTATTCATTTAGGGAGAAGTGCTAAAAAAAGAAAACAATATGTATTGTATTTGAAGAAAAAAAAACGTATCGAGTCGCCCGCCTTCCAGCGGCGGTGGCGGCGTTGACAGCGAACCGGTTTTCTGGCCCTCGCGCGAGTGCCCATCAGCCCCATTCGGGAATCACCCTTCGGAATGTCGCCACAACGAAACCAGTGGGACGCTTACTTATGCGTTTCTGATTTATTGCTCTTGACGTGTGTTGCGTGCTAGCTGTCCTCAAAGGTTGCTTTGGTGTCCTCGTGTTTCTATCTTGGTTTCCACATCAGTGCGCTGAATTGCACGAGGCCGAGCGTGCTACTTGCGTTACCCCGAGAAGACTCGTAAGCTTCATGAGCCAGACGCGCTTGCCCGGAATGCTGGTAAAAGCTTGAATCTATATAACGGGCCAAAGGTGGAGTGAGTTAGAAATGAGAGTAAAAGCTTAGGTGAGCTGGTGCATTGTCATAATGAAAAACCTCGGGACAAGGAACATATAGGACAAAGACAACATCGCGTCAAAGGAGAGTGTTGTCCTTCTCCTCTCTTTTCCTTGTATTCGGGTATTTCACTATCAGTTACAGGTCAAGATGACCTCATGTATAAGCTATTCATGACCATGTGCTCATACGTTCCGGCAGCCGTTCGCGCTCAAAAATAAAAATTCCAAATATCGATTTGTTTAAACAGAACCCGACAGGCGGATTGGTGCAGAGTGACTTCAATGAGCGCGGTATTGAGATATTTTTCAGACGGCATTTGTGTAAAACTCTGAAGAAAATAAATGCTTATTTGAACTAATTATCCTCATCAATCTTTGTTTTATCTGTCATGGTTCAGCCACCTACTAAACCCGAATCTCTGCTTCGATTACACAGATCGCATGGGTACTAATCAGCAGAAGCGGACAACAGTGTGGAGCAGAGCTTGCTGGACCGCGCTGGACTCAGTCTCGTCGGGCCTTTAGCGCGACAAGGGCCAGCAGGGCGCGGCGTAGTGGACGTCGTCGGTAGATTCGAGTTCGGAGCCGCAATCTAGGATGATGCAAGGGCGCTATAACGACGATGCTTACCCGTCCTCGGCGCAGCTTCTACGAACCGAACCAGGAGCCCATTGGTAAGACGCTTCCCTCGAATCCTCCAATCATTTAATCGTCTATAATACGTCACGGAGCTAAATATTTTGCTTGATTTAGTAATCTTAGTTGGCTTATAACCCCAAAATCAAGTAGCATTTTAAGAAAAGAAAAAGTTTTTTTCCTCCGAGCCAGTATTAAAATCATTAGTGAACCCCTTTAACGTGTGTTTCTGACGTTTCTGTATGTTGATATCTTCGATATTTTTATAACTTGTCGCAATTGTAATTTTTGTTTTGCCAACGCGCAAAGTAAACGTTTATACAAATATCCAGCCTTGATGCTATTTATTTTTTATCTGGTGTAGATTGCAGAGATTTTTAGCAGTTCAATGTCAACGAACGTTTCTCAATGTGTTTGAGGAAATTTATATTTTTACAGTGATGAATGCGATCCGAGATAATTGTCGGCATTTTCATGGTGTTTTAGTTAGAGCGTCATAAGCCGGCTGCGCCTTCCTAGCAGTCAAAGTGCCGTTTCAACACAAGCAGCGCGGCCGACGGACGCCACTCCTCAAAAATTATAAAGAACAACATTTACAATAGTATTTGGTAGGCACACCTTTCTTGCTGTAACTTCGTATGACGCAAGCACTTCCATTCTGAAAAACACTAACGGAAATATTGTAGTCATCGTACCGTCTTTCGTATTTTTTGCTGTTTTCTTTTACCAGTCGCACCGACTTTCCCAGTATTTGTACGCTTTTGGGAATTCTCTGTAAACATTACTTGAATTTTTATGGTAATATTTTTTTAATATTTTGCCTACCCTTTTTCATACCGCTTTGGTAATTGATTATACTTTTTTCTGTTTCATAATGCGTTGTAACTTTACCTACATGTTATCGGTCTCTGTAACAAAACATTGTAAAGCAAAATAAAGCTGTTAAGAAAATTCAGAAAAGAGACCTAGGTAATCGTACTTTGTACTATAGAACAGGAGATACCCAAACGCATGAAACATATAAACATCAAAATTATCGGCACATTTACGAAGCGCGGGTTAGTACTAAAATAACATTTGTTGCACTGTTGTTAGTACGACGACCGTGAGGTCTCGTCGTGCGGATCTGGGGATGGGAGCTCGATCGTGGTGAAGCATCAGCGTCCGGGCGTTCTTGCTTGCCTTTCGGCTTGAAACCATCGAAGGTCTGGCACGGCGGCGACTTCTTTTCAAATGCATCCGTCTGGCCCGATTGCCGTCAAGCCGCTACTGGTTGGTGCTTACGACCTCGTAACCCATTCTTGTTTGGGGCGTGTCGTAGGCGACCAGTCCTGGCTGCTGTCCTCTGTCTCCTCCTCACTGACTCTACCGTGTCTTTTGTCACGTCATCGTATTCTCCTTCCTTCCCTTTTCTTCTAAACATGTCAATATTATCACAGTGTCCTCTCTTTAAGTTGTTTTAACACAGAAAAATACAAATCGTCAAACATGTGTTTCTCAGCATTGTTCGGATTGTTCACCAAACACTGCATTGAACATGTTCACGCCACCACAATATCAAATCTAAAGAAACACACTAAGCTCGAAACCCTTTTAGGCAAGGTTTTTGTTTAAGTTATAAAAGAAAAATCAAGCCTCTCTACGAGTGGATGCGATAAAATATGCTGAGCTATCAGAACGGGAACTTCATATTCCAAAGAAATCTGACTTACCTCAACCATTAAATGTAAATCGTTCTCATTGGAATACACAATAAGACGAAACAAATTTCAAGACATTGCTTTAAAGTGATTGGGAAATGGAGGTCCAGAAAATTTACATCGTTCAAATGTGCCAGCCAAGCGTTGATCTGTCACTAACAAAAACAACTTAAAAATATATTGCGATAGTCATGATCCAGAATGTTCGTCATAAAAAACACAAAAACTACTTCGGTATCCTACTACAAAACTTTCGGCGCTAGCAAAGTACAGGCAGTAAAATGTTCTATGAAGCTCTTAATATCAATCTGTTTGCTACAAATAATGAATCTACACCACTAGCCTAGTCATTAAAGCAGACCAACTTGGCTATAGACCCAGTATGAAGTCGTATTCGGCTTGTACGTCTGACTTCTCGCGGTTCACCGTACCCCTAGGACACACGATTCTTGCTGCTTCACTTCGCGAGCCTCAGGCATGCACTGTTGCAACTCGATGTTGCGAAGCGCCGAGTACGAGTTCTTTCGTTTCAGTCACCTTGCGCCGTCCGGGTTGACAGGTCCGGATTGGGTGACGGACTTCGTTGTGGGAAGCTGGGCGGGTCTTGCCGGAGACGAGGTTGCTTCCTCTTGGCCGTCGACGACTAATTCAGTTGAACTCAGGAGTTACTTTTTCAATAAACATTTTAATACTGTTGTAGCGAATTAAAATATAAAGAGAATTAATACTGCGAAATGATAACTTCCTCTGTACGCAGTTGGGAAGGAGGTGGTCGGGTGTTAGCTTATCCAAGCTCGGGAGTTGGCTGGCTCGTGGGATTACGTCTTGATTACGGGGACAAAGTCCCTCAGAATACCACAACCTCGACTGGATTACAGAGCGTCAGCTCTCGAGCCCCAGCACGAACTGCACTCACTTGCTGAGTTTCCCATCCAAGTCACTCGTTGGCCCGTCCCCTGTCAGGTGGACCGGCGAATCCTCGACGCGTCGTGAGACAGGCGTTTCCCACTGCCAACCAATCGGCTCACTCTCTCGCCATGTGGCAATTGCTTACATTCCCGGGTGGGAACCCACGGTCTGCGTACATCTCACGGTCAAAGGTCGGGCTGGTTTCGGATGCAAGCAAAACCACTTCTCGCAAGGCGAAGCGAACAACCGACCCCGGAGTGGATAGCGCCGACCAACTGAGCCATCCCGTAATTCACTCTGCCAGACGTGGTCCGACGTTGTCGTTCCGCCGCGATCCCCACACTCGGGCGAGAAAGACCGAAACGATGCAAACGCGCCGTGTAAACAGCGCCGGCCAGAGTCACCGCGTTCTCCCGGCCAGGAACAAACGCTCCGATCAGCTGGACAGAAAACGCGCGTTCCGAACCTCGCGTTGTTAACTACGCCCGTCTCCCGAGGTCGCCGACCACGGGAAATGTTTACGCCAACGCTTTACTACCAGCCAAGTCTCCCTGGTGCTAACGGGCCACCCGCGGAGCTCTCGTCGATCCTTAAACGCCGTATCCATGACAGCCTGGCAATGAATTTGAGCCTTAATCGCGTTCGATGAACCATCGTTTAATTGATCGAGGCTTTAGCGTTCCTTTCTTCCCTTTTCGCTATCTTCCGTGCTTTCGCAACCTCTGCCGACGCTGGTACAAAGTATCCTGTGGCTTTCTCTGCGCCCAACATTGCGTTGTTCTGCGCGTATTCAGAGGTGTGGCATAAACCTTGCTATATTTCATTGCCTTTGGATGATGTAAATTATCGGAGTCGATTGCTTTATGTTATCTCTCTTCTCTTGCCTCATCGAACGAGAGATATTTTCTCCCGCATTCTTCAGCTAACCATGTACGTCTAAATGGAACTTTGTTTGTGGCTTTCAAAAAATTCAAATACACAATTTTAACCATTGACATCCTACCTCAAAATAGGCCGTTTCCGAGACCCTTTGAGGTTGTTTTTCTTCTTCTTATCTGTAATTTACTTAAGGTCAAATTTTCAGCGCTTTCTTTTCTTATATTTGGGCTTTGACTCTCCGTTCATGGTCTTCCGTTTCGTTCTCCTTCACGTTCTCATAATTGTCCCTAGTGTACGCAAGTTGCTCTTTCGGTAATTCTCTAAATTGTCTTCCTGTACAGCCCTAGCAGCTCCCGAAGTCTCATCAGCACACTCAGGACGATCCTTCCTCGGGTAGAAAACTCATCTTCCACACCACTAGAAAAATAATTTGGTTTTATTCCTCATCTATTTATTTATTTGCCCTCAAGGTACATAGTATATTTCAAAGCGCAGTGAAAAACAAATGTGGCAACGAAATCATACAAATAAGTGTGCTGTTACTAAGTGTTTGTTTAAGCAGAAAATAATCAGTGATGGAAGCAATTGAAGCGGGAAGGCGGTTTCAATCTGTTGGCGTGCGAGCTACTAATGCCACGCTGGCTGTGTTAGCTTTGAAACTTGATATACCCGTCTTATGTGACGGCGCCGTGCATTACCGTCTTTAGGGTTCACACAGGGCGGAGGAATTCACAACACTGATTGCAGGGCAAACTTTTTATGCATTTCTTCGAATTAATAAAACACTAATCAGGCTTTGATGATACGGAGCTCACATGTCCTGCCGTGCATCTCTTGGGGGCTTGCGGTGCTCGCAGGAGTTCCGCAACAGGCCTGGCCCCTTGGCGATGTCCTTCTTCCGTCTCTGACAGGATCTTTTTCGTCGTCTCGTCTCTCGCGGGGTCCCCTCTCCAGCGGCCTTGCGTCCTGGGAGTCCTTCTCCAAACTCCGCACTTTTTCGGCGTCCCGCGTGTCGGTGTTCTTCCCCCGTACGGCCAGCTGCGTTTTCTCGGACTTCTCTCGACGCGACCCCGCCAGCAACTCTCTCTCTTCCGCAATTCATCCTCCCCCTTTCCCCAATTCCACGAAGTCGACGTCACCACCATCCCGAAACCCCTGGTCTGCCAATGGGTCCGTCCCGTCTGCCAGAGTGTCTGGACCCGCACCTCCAAGCCGGTACGGGACCGAGGAGAAACTGGACATCCGACACCTAACTGGGGCGGCGCTCCGGCGGTGGTAGCATGCGACTTGTCGCTCGGCGGGGCGGGGGGGGGGGGGGAGGCAAGCAGGAATGCCGTGGTCGAAGCCTCCAGAATAGAGCCAGGACGAGAGTTCAGTTGGCCGGTGTGTCTGGAACAGCACCTGCAAGCCATTATCGGCTGCAAGAAGCAACGGGACGTCCGACAACCCTCTTGCAGCACTCGGTCGCTGGTGGTGTGACCCCTCCCCACTCGACGAGGTGGGCGAGGCCAGCTGGAATGCCGTGTTCGGAAGTCTCCCAAATAAAGTCACGATGAGACACAGAACATCACACTTATGAACGTGATCGAGGCGAGCGGAGCGATAAGATGGTTCAAGTATAAGTGACTGGCGTAAAAATGAGTTGTGATGGTGAACTTTATGAAACAAGCAGAGGCGAGCACTATTACGGTGGCAAGGTCAGTCGGGTAATGACAGAGTAATTTTCATAGTTGTTACACTGCACGTACGATGATAGATAAGGTTAAACGAGCTGCTCGATTTTGAATGCTTTCTAGTGCAGTGACAAGGCAATGTTTGTTGGGATCCCACACTGTTGAAGCGTACTCTAATTTGGAACGAACTAGGCAGTTGCACATTATTAATTTCAGCGATGAAGGTGCTTGATAAAAAAAACGTTTTAGGAAGCCCAGGATATGATTGGCATTCCCAACAACAAACTCAATTTGGGTATTCCATTAAAGATTTCAGGTAATGTAGATGCCAAGGTACTTGTAAACAAAAACAAGGGATATGGGTGTATTGTTGATGTGATATGTAGGACAGCTAGTGTTGGTGTGTGACACTCTCATAGACGTGCATTTATTGGTATTTAATTCAATCAGCCAAGCATCACAACATAAAGGAATGTGGCTAAGATCTGTTTGAAGATGAGCAATATAAGATTGGTCAGTGCTGTTGCGATAAAGGGGACAATCATCAGCGAACAAGTAGATTGATGAAGAAATGTGAGATACTAGATCGTAGTATAACTAAGGAACAGTAAAGGGCCAAATATGGAGCCTTGGTGTACCCCTCAATGACCAAAGCCGTAGAAGAAATTTTGTTGTCAGCACTTACAGATACCAGACGATTAGTTAAAAAGGCATTTATCCAATCGAGTATGTGAGGGTCGATATTCAAAGTGCAGAGTTTTTTTAATCAGTAGAGCTTAAGAAACTTTACTGATTCAAATTACTTCAAAAATCTAGAGAAACACAGTCAGCGTAAGAGCCAGATTCGAGAAAGCGATGAAGATCATGGGTAAAGGAGATGAGTTGAGTTTCACACGAAAATTGTTTTCTGAAGCCGTGTTGTGGTGACCTAAAAAAGTCTCATCTGAATACCTAAGAAGGTATTCAGATGAGAACAAATGATATGTTCTAAGATTTTGCATAGGATACTTGTTAATCAGATAGGATGATAATTGCATGGATCATGTTTGACACCTGACTTGTGCAACGGAACCATATTCCCGATCATCCAGTCATTAGGCACCATACTTGTTTCGAGTGACTGGGAAAATAGCTGATGAAGTATAATAGACGAATACGTTTTGGTGTTTTTCTTAGAAATGTTTATTTAATCTCGTCAACACCAGTAGATTATGAAATCTTAAGCCTGTTCATTACATTTGAAATACCAACAACATCGAAAACGACAGAGTTCATAGGTAAGAAATCATGCAGAGGTATGGGAGGTACACTTAGGTTACTCTGAACAAAGAATAATTTGACAAAATCATAATTTAACACAGAAGCACACTCGTTGGCGTCTATGGTTTGCCCATCAGGAAAGATCAGAAATATGTTTCCGTTATCACTGGTGTTTACAGTGTTCCAGAACTGTTTTCGATTTTTCGTAAGCATAGAAAGAAGTGTGGTATACTGCTTTGTCATATTCGGGAGCGGCAGTGATATATGCCGCCCAGCGGACCTCTGTGGAGTTAAGTTTTACTGCACGGTATAATCGAATATTTTTGTTGAATATTCTTTTTAAAGTTGTATTGTACCATGGCGCATTTGCACGATTGCGAATTACTTTAGACGGTATATACTTATTCGTTGAAAATCGACAAATGTTTTAAACATATTCCAATTTCTTTCAACTGAACAATTAAGAAAACCTACTAGGTAGCCTTCAGAAAGATAAACACGCATCTCTATTGATGGAAGTAAAACCACCCTCACTGCAGTCTCGAATACTTCTTACTGGTGATAACATTGAGCCCTTGGACGCATAAACCGTGAAGTGTAATACAGAATGGTCACATAAGGCCAGGGAAGCAGGATATTGATGAAATAGTGTGCGGGTGAGTGGTAAGCACTAGGTCTAACAAAGACGACGATGACGACGATACTCTTGACGAGCGGCGACTACCTGATCGAATTTAAAATATGTGCATGACGTAGTAAACTCGCTAGCTTCAGTTGAAAAGGCAATACAAGAAGTGTAGCCAGCAGTCCATTTTTTGAAGTATTTGAAGTTCCCCATCAAAAGGATAGGCGAGTCTGGAAACCGTACAATAACTCGGTTGACAGAATCGTGCAACAAACTTCAAAACATTGAATTATTCGTTGGAAGGCGGTAACAAACGCCAAATACCCATTTTTATGATTGAAACAAACACACACCCACGTAATCTCAAGAGCACAGGCATACGGCATATGAAAAGAAACAACGGTATTGGCCACCACTAACAAGACACCACCACCGGATCTGTCATTCCTATAATTTCTGTAAATATTGTAACGTTTCTGACAATGAAAGAGCTCATTATAACAAACTTATGTTGATGGCCAAGTTTCCATCAAAACTATTAAATCCGCGTCACAGGAGTTGACATCTGAGCATAAGTTATGACGTTGGTTAAACAAACCTCGAATGTTAGTAAAAATGATCAAAATTTCCGAGCTGGAATCAGGACGTTCACTACCCCTCACTGGCTGTCAAGAAGTGCTAGCTGGCTCAGGCAGTGTTTCAGCCACTGACTCTGCCCCATTGTTGTGCGCGTCAAAAAGCAGCAGAATGAGGCAGCTCATAGATGCTATCGTTGATAGGATTGTATGCAAAACATTTTCCGTTTAGAGATAGCTTGTTATAGCGAAGCTTAAAGACCGCCCCCTGTTTTTTTCCTTAATCAAGCAACCGTTTCCTCGCAAGCCGTGTCTCAGGAGAAAAATCTTTGGCTACGGAAACAAGATTATTATTCAGTCTGGGACGGCATGACAGTATACGTTCCTTAGTTTTGAGATTCAAAGTTTATAATCACAGGGCGAGATTTCCCGCTTACAAAGGCCCTCAGCCTGTGTGCACGCGCTATCTGTTCATGCAAGACGGTTATATTCAAAGCACTCGATAAGAAAGACAACAACTTATTATCCGACTGAGACCACGTTTCAAAAACGTTCTCATGAACCCCGTGAAAGATCAATTTATCCCTTCTTGACCTATCTTCCGCATCACTCAGTCTTCTATTTAAGTTAATAATTTCTCGCTCAATACGCTCGATGGTCTGGTGCGCTGCGACAAGCTCACTTTGCATGTCAGGGAAGGCTGCGGTTTTGGATTCCACTGTCATCACTCTTTGAACAAGTGGCAGTGGCAGTGATTTTGGAAAAATAAATGACTTTCCCTTTGAAAACGTACATGCAAATTCTAAAATTTATTTTGTGGGGATTTTAATCTGCCTAATATATATTGGGAAAGCACATGGTCAGCGTGTCATATTTTGCAGGCTTTACTAGAGATGGCCTTCTTTTATGGTTTGAATCAAATTGTACACGCTCCCACAAGATTATCCGAAGAAAAATACTCGATACTCGATTTAATTTTCCTTACCCAGAATTTGCATAAACGACTAAAAAACATTAGGGCGATTGAGGGCATTTCAGATTATCAATTGATATTGCTTACTTTTTTCACAAATAATACGCCCTGCGACGCACGAAGTCGCGAAGTATATCTCGACTTCTCCAAGCCGATGACGTCGCTATTATCGACTCTCTAGCGTTCTCTTCTAGTGACTTTTTCTTTGTTTACAATAAAAATGAGATTGACGTCACGTTTCTTGGCGATTCTTCGAAAATATTGTTCTTGACTGCATTTCAAAATTTGTGCCAAAAACGTGAAGCTACGAATAAACAAACTCCGTGGGTAATGGAGAAATTATGCAAATGCTCCGTAGACTCGTTAGACTTGGCAAATGATCAAACGACGCAAACCTCGTTGACCAATTAAGCTAAAAGCTCAACGATACAATTAAAGAAGCAAAACATCCATTCTTTAATGTAAGAATGCCCTCCTTTCTCAAGTCCTCGCCTCAGACGTTTTGGCACTTTTTATCGCCCTCTAAACCAAAAGTAAACGAGTTGAATATTAATGACGAAATTGTGGATTACCCCTATTATATTGCTGATACTTTCAATAAATATTTCACGTCCGTTTTTAGTTCAGACAATGATCACAGTCTGGTATTTGATGCAAGCCGAGAAGACAGCGAATGCGCTAGAAGCTGTTTGCCAAATATAACAATTCCGGAGGAAGGTATTCGGAATCATATCTTGAATATTAACGTTAAAAAGGCGGCTAAGCCAAACGAAATTCCCAATTCTTTTTTTTAAATGGTATGTGGAATGGAGCGCTAAGTACTTGACTATAATATTCAGAATGTCGCTAGAAACCTGCACTGTACCTTCAAAAGGAAAGTAGCAAAGGTGATTCCCATTTTAAAATCTGGTGGCTAAATGGTTGTTTCCAATTATCGAACTATTGCCTTGCTTAGTATTTGTAGTAAAGGTTCGGAACATGTTGTATTAAAACACATCGGCATATCTTGAGCAAAATAGTTTTCTGTGCTAAGGCTCAAGTTTCCGCCGAAAAAAGTGTCTAACATCACCCAACTCACCGAAACAGTGCCACGGTGGGGGAACTCCTTCCTTTGCCTCGCAGACACTGCACGTGTCAGCCGGCCTTTCACGAGGTGACGGTTTAAGGGAAACATAGAGAGAGGGCCACCCGCAAAAATATCGAGTTTTTTTTTATATTTCGTGCCTCGGAGAAAGATGCGTGAGTGAGCCGTCGGTAATCTTATGTGATAAGGAGCTGTCCCTTTTACGGCAGACCATGACTGGCATAGGTTGCGTCTAGTGAACCTATTTTTATAGCACGGGCCTTGTGGAGGGCGTATTGTTGGATTACACATTGTGTTATCTTGTACTGACGTATGTGTTTTCTTTTCCTTTTCAAATTAAACTTTCAGTTGCGAGTACATCGGTTGTCCTGTCCTGTCTGTTCCTTTTATCGTCCCGTATTTTGAAGCTGTTACACCCACCATGCCAAGGTAATGTTTTGTCTTATTTTAATGAAAATTGACTGTTTAAAATAAAATTTTGTTATGTGTTCCTTGAAGAGAAAAAGAAGCAGGCAAAAGGTTAACGAGAATTACCACCACTTATTTTATTTGGGCTAATTTACTGATGTAACAGTGTTGGGAATTTTATGATAATTACACAGCTATTTCTTACACACGCATTTTTCTCCGCCTTGCAAACATAGATGGATCCAAGCCGATTATTGTATTTTGTTTTATTCTTATTTCTAGAAGGATCTGAAAAAACCTTCCTCCATTGATCCACACCTAGGATGGCTCACAGAGAAAAAAACAGGTGCAGTGTAGGAAAGGTCAACGGCAACTTGTTTATTTTGAACATGTGCTTTCCTAAGAAACCTCTCGTTATGTATTTATGACGTCAAATTGAGTTTGTTTCAAAAGAAAAGAGCTAAAAAATGTCACGTTTGCAAATATAAAAGCACAGCTTTAAGCCCACTCATTCAGAGCTCTCTCAAAGGTATTGAAATGGAAGTCAAAACATTTGCCTTTCTTCAAATCGCAGTGTGTATTGCCATTGGGTAAGTGAGAATAATTGTATTGCGCCATTAAGAGAAAATACTTCTGGTTTAAATTTCAAGTAGACTGAACTCGGACACTAAGATCATTCAAAAATCACAAATATTGATTCGTATTTTGGTTTCGACGTATAATCTGTGATTCACTATCTGGTTTATTATTATAAGCTGATATGACGTTCGCTTCGCGTAGTCTCTAGAATAGAAAATCCATCCGAACTACCTATGATGATGAATGTTTGGCATCCGGATTAAGTTTTGCTGTTTAAGATAGACAGATATTTTGTTCTAGAAATTAAAAAACTTAAGCATTGGCTGTGATCAGCAT
Organism: Ixodes ricinus; assembly: GCA_037355805.1. Classification (NCBI taxonomy): domain Eukaryota; kingdom Metazoa; phylum Arthropoda; class Arachnida; order Ixodida; family Ixodidae; genus Ixodes; species Ixodes ricinus. Next base: position 24,834 of record JAZHYW010026663.1, read on the forward strand.
ATCCTTCCTTCCACTATATAGCATACGGTAATGCTGACAAATATAGGTCAAAATGAGTTAGCTGATTGTCATCGATTTATATTAAAATAGGTGCAAACGAATCTATTTTTTCTATTGCGAAAGTGATTGGGTTTTTAGCAGATCATATCCCGTGTTTTGACACTATTAGTTATCGTCTTTTCTCCTCCAATCTTAGGATCGTGCCTTTTATGCTATTTTATGAGGGAGAATGTACGCCTGTTATGTTATAGCTCCAATCTAAAAGTCATCCTACAAAGAGCTGTATCCACCTCTAATGAATATTAATATAGTAATTTAAATTCTATGCCCTGTGCTGATAGTGAGATTATGCGACTCACGCCAAACTTTTCTCGTCGGTGACCGGGAAAGTTCGTTCTTTAAGTGATATACGATTTTACAAACAGTTCGCAGGTGATAGCTTTTATTCCATTGTCTTAAAACAAGTAAAACATTAAAATGTAAATCACACTTATGTCTTTAAACGCTATAAATTTGAAGGACGAATATCGCCAAAAAATTATGTAAAATAAAATCTTCGCTTGTGGGTATGCATTCTAGTTATGTTTATGACATGGATGGATCCACATATAATTTGAGCTGTACTCAATTCATAGAATAAAGCGACACATTCAATTATAGCTGTATGTGCACCAAATATTTTTCAATGAAGCATGCCCTGAACTTTTCGGTGTACCACCTTCACAAGTGCTATTCAAAAACTGAACAAAAACTGGGCTCTCTATAAGCGCATGCCTTCTTTATAATCCCATAGTTTACATAAACAATAAAACTATTTCTGGATGGGTATGGTGCCCGTACGATAATGTCGAGATCTTTGGGCACGAATGCAGGACGTGAAATTTTGGACCTAGAGGCTACCATAGAACATGAAATGCCTAAAAATTGAGCCGTCCTTTAACGTTTGAAATTGTAACACTACGCTGATTTAAGGGAATGATTTCTTTTGTTTTTCAGATGAAATAAGCATATTGTGTTTTATAATGTTTATAATTGTCTATATATGTTCATCTAGATATTGTGAATACTCTTAATTGTTGAGTATTGGATTACTAGATAAAAAATTGCTAGTAAAATTGGTACCTAATGTAGATGTAAAATAGGTTGCTAAAGCATTGGGCCCACGATTTGCTTACCAGGTGTTTCTAAAATAATTATTTCAAATTTTTTGCAGCATCGAACTAATTTGTGCAGGAACAAATGCACTAAATGACGAAGAACTCTTTACTGTCGACTATTGCGGCACGAATGTAAGTCAATTGTATACTTGCTCAATAAATGTATATGACCGCGTTCTTTAGGTGTGTGTGCAGAATACAATAGCATATATTAATGCAAAAATTAATAAAAACATCTGAAAATGACACGTTACATTACGTGTTCGTGACAACCCCATTATGCACCGATGTCCGAGCAATTATTTCGCCTAGAGCCTGCCCGCGACTCCACCTCACCATAGGCGCTACACTGGTTTTCCAAGATGGCCGGTTTAGTGAGGGTCGGCAGGTGCGTGCCGCCGCTGAGCCTCGTCTAGTTTGCTGGCTTCACCGAGTCGACACAAATTGCTTCGGGCACATACTAGGGGAGCTAGGGCATTATAAGCGCAGGTCACCTCTGTTATCCTGAAAACAAAAAAACGGCATTTAGCGTAATATTTACGCCAGTACGCACATTTTAATTCTGGAGCGAAACCGGAAAACTTTTTCCTTTATCTTCCGATCTAATTTCTCGTATCGGTCTTAGTTCAGATTATTTCATAACTCAAAATGTGTCTCTACAGCCTAAATATTTAGTTAAAGTTAGTTGTTCTGCGGAAACGTTCGTCATCCTTTTAAAGACAGGGTCTTTCATACACCTTAGAGGCAACATATAATGCTGTAGTTGTTGAAAAATTCAGTGCGGATATTTGTGCGTTCTTGTTACCTTTTCTACGGCTCACAGCAATTGTCATATGTGAAACAACGAACTGCGAGCCTTTTCGATGGCTTTTGGGGCGAGAGATCAACCGCTTTAATATCTTTTCCCAGAACAAGAATGACAGAATGAAACCTTTCAGAAAAAACGGTAGTGGTTAAAATGGGCGTATTTCTGTGATCGTGGCGTTAATTGGGGGCATACATTGCCGCGATTTGTATTAATACACATAAATATTAATATTGAGATATTTTGATACTCATCATCCTTCAAGTCCTCTAAAATAATTAGTTGCTTATATGATCTAATTTGAAACACGCGAACAAGTATGACAATCTAAAGTGTG
>JAZHYW010026666.1:0-29424 GCA_037355805.1 Ixodes ricinus
ATGCCATCTCCGTAGATTTACCTTTCTGGAATCCATACTGGTTGTTTGTAATAATGTTATGTTTAACACAGAATTCACCTAAGCGTTTGTAAATAACGCGTTCGACTATTTTTGAGAAAACCGGAAGTACCGAGATTGGTCTATAGTTACTCATGTTATTCTTAGGACCGCCTTTATGAATTACACATACTTTTGCTATTTTCAATTTTTCTGGAAAGGTACCAGTGCTTAAAATAGTGTTACAAATGTGGGCAAGGGGTGAACAGATTAAAGAGGAAACTTCTTTTATTGGCTTAGAACACAACCCATCTTCACCACATGCGGCACTGTTGCCCAAGGATTTAATAATCGTGTTTACTTCTATTTCACTACAGGGTGCTAGAAAAATTGAATTATCCAAAGGTAATCTAACATAGGATTCACACCTAGGCGTACTCGTGGTAGGTAGCATTGAAGAACCCGATACTAAAAAATGAGAGTTAAATTTGTTTGCAAGAGATTGGCCGGAGTAGGTCACCTGCTCGATTGTAAGTTGTTTTGGGGCAAGAGCATTGGGTTTAGAGGTAAGTTCATTTACAGCCTGCCAAACTTTCCTTGGATTATTATATATCGAACTAAACTTATTTTTGTAGTAGTGTGCTTTCGCCTTTTTAATATCCGCGTTGAGTTTGTTCCTCACTTTCTTGAATTCTTGTAATATACCAGTATCTCTTGTTGTAATGAACTTTTCGTACAATTTATTACGTTGCCTTATGCGTTTATATAACGTACATGAAATCCAAGGTTTTCTTGATTTTTTATACTTCTTATATTCTTGCCACGGAAATGCCTGTTCATAACTCTTCTGTATAAGGCCTAGAAATACATTATATGCTTTATTGGAGTCTGTTTCAGTTATTACAGATTCCCAGTTTACATTCGCTACCAAAGAATAGAAGAGCCCAATCGAGCTATTATCAATTTTCCTATATAACAGAGGAGTGTTATTATTACAATTACTCTTCAAATTTGGTGGGCCGACAATAAAGCTGAATATTGGTAAGTGGTCACTTAGATTACAAGATAAGACACCAGCAGCCTCCGTATGACAGTTTGTAATACATAGATCAATTAGCGTTTCCGTTTCTGGTGTTATTCGAGTTGGCAATAGAATTGTATTATCACATCCGTATGTCTGAACAATATCAAGTAATTCCAAAGAACCACTCACAGGTGAGGTCAGGTCAATATTGAAGTCGCCTATTAAGACTAAGGAGAGGTTAAATGAAGTAGCATACTCCAAAATTTCCTCAACAAATTCAAAAAACTTCGTTAATGACCCGGCAGGGGGTCGGTAAGCGGCAACTACTATCAAAGAACGACATTTAGCCACTAGTGCTTCATAGTCAACATTGACTTTTGACAATTCAGACAATACTTCATAATCCAGGTTGTCACGAAAATAGATAGCGACCCCCCCCGCCCCTCTTATCACTTCGATATACTCCCTCACTGTTATAGCCTGGGAACCAGATAACGTCATCTTTGCTCGTAAACCACGTTTCGGTGAATGCTAAAATATCAAAACTGAAATTTAAGGAGTTCAAAAACATATCAATGTCATCGTGTTTATTACAAAGACTTCTAGCATTTAAGTGAAAAAATGATAACGCATTTTTGTTACAATCAAGACATTCTCGAGCGAGACGAGAAAAAGATGCTGGATCGTGATAATAATCCGCCATTAGAAACGGGAAAAAAAACAAATTTCTTCCGCAGCCAACGGGCTGTTCACACAATCTTATCAAGGTCGGCCTCGCATTCGATCTTTATAACACGGTCACCTGTCTTCTTTCGCGCGAACAAGTTACCATTTTTCTGCCATGCAAACTGATACTGTTTTTCTTCAGCTTTCCCCTTCAGCAACCAAAGAAGCTTCTTGTTCGTGGGAGACAGGTTGTCAAGAAACGAGATATTCGACCGGGTTTCTTTTAGGTAGTGCCTTTTTTCAAGCCATAGGTCTCGAGTTACTCGTGATACGAAGCGAACCAACACAGCTGGAACTTTACCCGTTTTTGCTGGAAGTCTGTGCAGGCCCTCCACCTCCCTCTCGGTTAGTTCTGGAAGCTCTAGCTTTTCAGCGAGGTCATTTAATTTACTAAGGAGGTTCTCATTTGCGCTTTGTGATATTCCATGGATCTCCAAGTTTTGTCGTCTTGAGTACTGTTCTAGACTGTTGACTTGTTTTTTCAGCGTGCGGATTTCCTCACTGTCTTTGTTTTCCTCGATTTTTTCCATCCGTTTCTTCAGGTTGGTTATTTCTTGTGACTGCTCTTTCATTCCCTTTAAAACTTCGTCATACTGAATTGACATCAGTTGTACAGATTTTTCAATCTGGTCAACTGTGTCTTTAATCGACATTAGAGATTCAACTTTATCATGAATAGTCATGATTGCAGCGAGCTTGTTGTTGATAGCCGCGAGCTCTTGCATAAGCTGGGGATCTTGTTCAGGCTTCTGTTTCTCAGGGTTTTGAACACCTCGGCTTTTTGCGGTGAGGCATGTCTGGCATTTCCACGTATTATTTTTGCAATTCTTATGTTTGCCCTTTGAAGTATTCTCGCCTGAACAAGTTCCCACATGGTAACCATAGCCGCAGTCCGAGCAAGTTAAGTACTTCGTAACATCAGGTAATGGTTCACCGCAAACCAAGCAGCTCCCCGGAGACGATTCATCCGCGTTTGCCATTCAAATTACGATCAAACAAGGATAAGCACTTCCAGCAGCAGCAGCGTCAAGAATTCGTGCAAATAAATTCAACTTTATAACATGCAGCACTAACCTGTAAGATGTTGAAAACGAGAATTAGCCTCCGCTTTGGAAGCCTCGACGCCGCTACTGCTGGGTGCGTTAGAACCGTCTTCGCAGAGTCGTCTTCTTTTATAGCTTTCTTCGGGTGACGTATTGAAGAGGAGACCAATCGTAGGGTGGATCGTCGGTACGATGATAGTAGCGTCGATGGGCTCGGTGTTATCGTCGACGGCAAGCAGCACAATCGCACGAGCGGCGGCGATCTGTAAGATGTTGAAAACGAGAATTAGCCTCCGCTTTGGAAGCCTCGACGCCGCTACTGCTGGGTGTGTTAGAACCGTCTTCGCAGAGTCGTCTTCTTTTTATAGCTTTCTTCGGGTGACGTATTGAAGAGGAGACCAATCGTAGGGTGGATCGTCGGTACGATGATAGTAGCGTCGATGGGCTCGGTGTTATCGTCGACGGCAAGCAGCACAATCGCACGAGCGGCGGCGATCTGTAAGATGTTGAAAACGAGAATTAGCCTCCGCTTTGGAAGCCTCGACGCCGCTACTGCTGGGTGCGTTAGAACCGTCTTCGCAGAGTCGTCTTCTTTTTATAGCTTTCTTCGGGTGACGTATTGAAGAGGAGACCAATCGTAGGGTGGATCGTCGGTACGATGATAGTAGCGTCGATGGGCTCGGTGTTATCGTCGACGGCAAGCAGCACAATCGCACGAGCGGCGGCGATCTGTAAGATGTTGAAAACGAGAATTAGCCTCCGCTTTGGAAGCCTCGACGCCGCTACTGCTGGGTGCGTTAGAACCGTCTTCGCAGAGTCGTCTTCTTTATAGCTTTCTTCGGGTGACGTATTGAAGAGGAGACCAATCGTAGGGTGGATCGTCGGTACGATGATAGTAGCGTCGATGGGCTCGGTGTTATCGTCGACGGCAAGCAGCACAATCGCAACGAGCGGCGGCGATCTGTAAGATGTTGAAAACGAGAATTAGCCTCCGCTTTGGAAGCCTCGACGCCGCTACTGCTGGTGCGTTAGAACCGTCTTCGCAGAGTCGTCTTCTTTATAGCTTTCTTCGGGTGACGTATTGAAGAGGAGACCAATCGTAGGGTGGATCGTCGGTACGATGATAGTAGCGTCGATGGGCTCGGTGTTATCGTCGACGGCAAGCAGCACAATCGCACGAGCGGCGGCGATCTGTAAGATGTTGAAAACGAGAATTAGCCTCCGCTTTGGAAGCCTCGACGCCGCTACTGCTGGGTGCGTTAGAACCGTCTTCGCAGAGTCAGTCTTCTTTTATAGCTTTCTTCGGGTGACGTATTGAAGAGGAGACCAATCGTAGGGTGGATCGTCGGTACGATGATAGTAGCGTCGATGGGCTCGGTGTTATCGTCGACGGCAAGCAGCACAATCGCACGAGCGGCGGCGATCTGTAAGATGTTGAAAACGAGAATTAGCCTCCGCTTTGGAAGCCTCGACGCCGCTACTGCTGGGTGCGTTAGAACCGTCTTCGCAGAGTCGTCTTCTTTTTATAGCTTTCTTCGGGTGACGTATTGAAGAGGAGACCAATCGTAGGGTGGATCGTCGGTACGATGATAGTAGCGTCGATGGGCTCGGTGTTATCGTCGACGGCAAGCAGCACAATCGCACGAGCGGCGGCGATCTGTAAGATGTTGAAAACGAGAATTAGCCTCCGCTTTGGAAGCCTCGACGCCGCTACTGCTGGGTGCGTTAGAACCGTCTTCGCAGAGTCGTCTTCTTTTTATAGCTTTCTTCGGGTGACGTATTGAAGAGGAGACCAATCGTAGGGTGGATCGTCGGTACGATGATAGTAGCGTCGATGGGCTCGGTGTTATCGTCGACGGCAAGCAGCACAATCGCACGAGCGGCGGCGATCTGTAAGATGTTGAAAACGAGAATTAGCCTCCGCTTTGGAAGCCTCGACGCCGCTACTGCTGGGTGCGTTAGAACCGTCTTCGCAGAGTCGTCTTCTTTTTATAGCTTTCTTCGGGTGACGTATTGAAGAGGAGACCAATCGTAGGGTGGATCGTCGGTACGATGATAGTAGCGTCGATGGGCTCGGTGTTATCGTCGACGGCAAGCAGCACAATCGCACGAGCGGCGGCGATCTGTAAGATGTTGAAAACGAGAATTAGCCTCCGCTTTGGAAGCCTCGACGCCGCTACTGCTGGGTGCGTTAGAACCGTCTTCGCAGAGTCGTCTTCTTTTTATAGCTTTCTTCGGGTGACGTATTGAAGAGGAGACCAATCGTAGGGTGGATCGTCGGTACGATGATAGTAGCGTCGATGGGCTCGGTGTTATCGTCGACGGCAAGCAGCACAATCGCACGAGCGGCGGCGATCTGTAAGATGTTGAAAACGAGAATTAGCCTCCGCTTTGGAAGCCTCGACGCCGCTACTGCTGGGTGCGTTAGAACCGTCTTCGCAGAGTCGTCTTCTTTTATAGCTTTCTTCGGGTGACGTATTGAAGAGGAGACCAATCGTAGGGTGGATCGTCGGTACGATGATAGTAGCGTCGATGGGCTCGGTGTTATCGTCGACGGCAAGCAGCACAATCGCACGAGCGGCGGCGATCTGTAAGATGTTGAAAACGAGAATTAGCCTCCGCTTTGGAAGCCTCGACGCCGCTACTGCTGGGTGCGTTAGAACCGTCTTCGCAGAGTCGTCTTCTTTTATAGCTTTCTTCGGGTGACGTATTGAAGAGGAGACCAATCGTAGGGTGGATCGTCGGTACGATGATAGTAGCGTCGATGGGCTCGGTGTTATCGTCGACGGCAAGCAGCACAATCGCACGAGCGGCGGCGATCTGTAAGATGTTGAAAACGAGAATTAGCCTCCGCTTTGGAAGCCTCGACGCCGCTACTGCTGGGTGCGTTAGAACCGTCTTCGCAGAGTCGTCTTCTTTTTATAGCTTTCTTCGGGTGACGTATTGAAGAGGAGACCAATCGTAGGGTGGATCGTCGGTACGATGATAGTAGCGTCGATGGGCTCGGTGTTATCGTCGACGGCAAGCAGCACAATCGCACGAGCGGCGGCGATCTGTAAGATGTTGAAAACGAGAATTAGCCTCCGCTTTGGAAGCCTCGACGCCGCTACTGCTGGGTGCGTTAGAACCGTCTTCGCAGAGTCGTCTTCTTTTTATAGCTTTCTTCGGGTGACGTATTGAAGAGGAGACCAATCGTAGGGTGGATCGTCGGTACGATGATAGTAGCGTCGATGGGCTCGGTGTTATCGTCGACGGCAAGCAGCACAATCGCACGAGCGGCGGCGATCTGTAAGATGTTGAAAACGAGAATTAGCCTCCGCTTTGGAAGCCTCGACGCCGCTACTGCTGGGTGCGTTAGAACCGTCTTCGCAGAGTCGTCTTCTTTTTATAGCTTTCTTCGGGTGACGTATTGAAGAGGAGACCAATCGTAGGGTGGATCGTCGGTACGATGATAGTAGCGTCGATGGGCTCGGTGTTATCGTCGACGGCAAGCAGCACAATCGCACGAGCGGCGGCGATCTGTAAGATGTTGAAAACGAGAATTAGCCTCCGCTTTGGAAGCCTCGACGCCGCTACTGCTGGGTGCGTTAGAACCGTCTTCGCAGAGTCGTCTTCTTTATAGCTTTCTTCGGGTGACGTATTGAAGAGGAGACCAATCGTAGGGTGGATCGTCGATACGATGATAGTAGCGTCGATGGGCTCGGTGTTATCGTCGACGGCAAGCAGCACAATCGCACGAGCGGCGGCGATCTGTAAGATGTTGAAAACGAGAATTAGCCTCCGCTTTGGAAGCCTCGACGCCGCTACTGCTGGGTGCGTTAGAACCGTCTTCGCAGAGTCGTCTTCTTTTTATAGCTTTCTTCGGGTGACGTATTGAAGAGGAGACCAATCGTAGGGTGGATCGTCGATACGATGATAGTAGCGTCGATGGGCTCGGTGTTATCGTCGACGGCAAGCAGCACAATCGCACGAGCGGCGGCGATCTGTAAGATGTTGAAAACGAGAATTAGCCTCCGCTTTGGAAGCCTCGACGCCGCTACTGCTGGGTGCGTTAGAACCGTCTTCGCAGAGTCGTCTTCTTTTTATAGCTTTCTTCGGGTGACGTATTGAAGAGGAGACCAATCGTAGGGTGGATCGTCGGTACGATGATAGTAGCGTCGATGGGCTCGGTGTTATCGTCGACGGCAAGCAGCACAATCGCACGAGCGGCGGCGATCTGTAAGATGTTGAAAACGAGAATTAGCCTCCGCTTTGGAAGCCTCGACGCCGCTACTGCTGGGTGCGTTAGAACCGTCTTCGCAGAGTCGTCTTCTTTTTATAGCTTTCTTCGGGTGACGTATTGAAGAGGAGACCAATCGTAGGGTGGATCGTCGGTACGATGATAGTAGCGTCGATGGGCTCGGTGTTATCGTCGACGGCAAGCAGCACAATCGCAACGAGCGGCGGCGATCTGTAAGATGTTGAAAACGAGAATTAGCCTCCGCTTTGGAAGCCTCGACGCCGCTACTGCTGGGTGCGTTAGAACCGTCTTCGCAGAGTCGTCTTCTTTTTATAGCTTTCTTCGGGTGACGTATTGAAGAGGAGACCAATCGTAGGGTGGATCGTCGGTACGATGATAGTAGCGTCGATGGGCTCGGTGTTATCGTCGACGGCAAGCAGCACAATCGCACGAGCGGCGGCGATCTGTAAGATGTTGAAAACGAGAATTAGCCTCCGCTTTGGAAGCCTCGACGCCGCTACTGCTGGGTGCGTTAGAACCGTCTTCGCAGAGTCGTCTTCTTTTTATAGCTTTCTTCGGGTGACGTATTGAAGAGGAGACCAATCGTAGGGTGGATCGTCGGTACGATGATAGTAGCGTCGATGGGCTCGGTGTTATCGTCGACGGCAAGCAGCACAATCGCACGAGCGGCGGCGATCTGTAAGATGTTGAAAACGAGAATTAGCCTCCGCTTTGGAAGCCTCGACGCCGCTACTGCTGGGTGCGTTAGAACCGTCTTCGCAGAGTCGTCTTCTTTTTATAGCTTTCTTCGGGTGACGTATTGAAGAGGAGACCAATCGTAGGGTGGATCGTCGGTACGATGATAGTAGCGTCGATGGGCTCGGTGTTATCGTCGACGGCAAGCAGCACAATCGCACGAGCGGCGGCGATCTGTAAGATGTTGAAAACGAGAATTAGCCTCCGCTTTGGAAGCCTCGACGCCGCTACTGCTGGGTGTGTTAGAACCGTCTTCGCAGAGTCGTCTTCTTTTTATAGCTTTCTTCGGGTGACGTATTGAAGAGGAGACCAATCGTAGGGTGGATCGTCGGTACGATGATAGTAGCGTCGATGGGCTCGGTGTTATCGTCGACGGCAAGCAGCACAATCGCACGAGCGGCGGCGATCTGTAAGATGTTGAAAACGAGAATTAGCCTCCGCTTTGGAAGCCTCGACGCCGCTACTGCTGGGTGTGTTAGAACCGTCTTCGCAGAGTCGTCTTCTTTTTATAGCTTTCTTCGGGTGACGTATTGAAGAGGAGACCAATCGTAGGGTGGATCGTCAGTACGATGATAGTAGCGTCGATGGGCTCGGTGTTATCGTCGACGGCAAGCAGCACAATCGCACGAGCGGCGGCGATCTGTAAGATGTTGAAAACGAGAATTAGCCTCCGCTTTGGAAGCCTCGACGCCGCTACTGCTGGGTGTGTTAGAACCGTCTTCGCAGAGTCGTCTTCTTTTTATAGCTTTCTTCGGGTGACGTATTGAAGAGGAGACCAATCGTAGGGTGGATCGTCGGTACGATGATAGTAGCGTCGATGGGCTCGGTGTTATCGTCGACGGCAAGCAGCACAATCGCACGAGCGGCGGCGATCTGTAAGATGTTGAAAACGAGAATTAGCCTCCGCTTTGGAAGCCTCGACGCCGCTACTGCTGGGTGTGTTAGAACCGTCTTCGCAGAGTCGTCTTCTTTTATAGCTTTCTTCGGGTGACGTATTGAAGAGGAGACCAATCGTAGGGTGGATCGTCGGTACGATGATAGTAGCGTCGATGGGCTCGGTGTTATCGTCGACGGCAAGCAGCACAATCGCACGAGCGGCGGCGATCTGTAAGATGTTGAAAACGAGAATTAGCCTCCGCTTTGGAAGCCTCGACGCCGCTACTGCTGGGTGTGTTAGAACCGTCTTCGCAGAGTCGTCTTCTTTTTATAGCTTTCTTCGGGTGACGTATTGAAGAGGAGACCAATCGTAGGGTGGATCGTCAGTACGATGATAGTAGCGTCGATGGGCTCGGTGTTATCGTCGACGGCAAGCAGCACAATCGCACGAGCGGCGGCGATCTGTAAGATGTTGAAAACGAGAATTAGCCTCCGCTTTGGAAGCCTCGACGCCGCTACTGCTGGGTGTGTTAGAACCGTCTTCGCAGAGTCGTCTTCTTTTTATAGCTTTCTTCGGGTGACGTATTGAAGAGGAGACCAATCGTAGGGTGGATCGTCAGGTACGATGATAGTAGCGTCGATGGGCTCGGTGTTATCGTCGACGGCAAGCAGCACAATCGCACGAGCGGCGGCGATCTGTAAGATGTTGAAAACGAGAATTAGCCTCCGCTTTGGAAGCCTCGACGCCGCTACTGCTGGGTGTGTTAGAACCGTCTTCGCAGAGTCGTCTTCTTTTTATAGCTTTCTTCGGGTGACGTATTGAAGAGGAGACCAATCGTAGGGTGGATCGTCGGTACGATGATAGTAGCGTCGATGGGCTCGGTGTTATCGTCGACGGCAAGCAGCACAATCGCACGAGCGGCGGCGATCTGTAAGATGTTGAAAACGAGAATTAGCCTCCGCTTTGGAAGCCTCGACGCCGCTACTGCTGGGTGTGTTAGAACCGTCTTCGCAGAGTCGTCTTCTTTTTATAGCTTTCTTCGGGTGACGTATTGAAGAGGAGACCAATCGTAGGGTGGATCGTCGGTACGATGATAGTAGCGTCGATGGGCTCGGTGTTATCGTCGACGGCAAGCAGCACAATCGCACGAGCGGCGGCGATCTGTAAGATGTTGAAAACGAGAATTAGCCTCCGCTTTGGAAGCCTCGACGCCGCTACTGCTGGGTGTGTTAGAACCGTCTTCGCAGAGTCGTCTTCTTTTTATAGCTTTCTTCGGGTGACGTATTGAAGAGGAGACCAATCGTAGGGTGGATCGTCGGTACGATGATAGTAGCGTCGATGGGCTCGGTGTTATCGTCGACGGCAAGCAGCACAATCGCACGAGCGGCGGCGATCTGTAAGATGTTGAAAACGAGAATTAGCCTCCGCTTTGGAAGCCTCGACGCCGCTACTGCTGGGTGTGTTAGAACCGTCTTCGCAGAGTCGTCTTCTTTTTATAGCTTTCTTCGGGTGACGTATTGAAGAGGAGACCAATCGTAGGGTGGATCGTCGGTACGATGATAGTAGCGTCGATGGGCTCGGTGTTATCGTCGACGGCAAGCAGCACCAATCGCACGAGCGGCGGCGATCTGCAAGATGTTGAAAACGAGAATTAGCCTCCGCTTTGGAAGCCTCGACGCCGCTACTGCTGGGTGTGTTGAGAACCGTCTTCGCAGAGTCGTCTTCTTTTTATAGCTTTCTTCGGGTGACGTATTGAAGAGGAGACCAATCGTAGGGTGGATCGTCAGTACGATGATAGTAGCGTCGATGGGCTCGGTGTTATCGTCGACGGCAAGCAGCACAATCGCACGAGCGGCGGCGATCTGTAAGATGTTGAAAACGAGAATTAGCCTCCGCTTTGGAAGCCTCGACGCTGCTACTGCTGGGTGTGTTAGAACCGTCTTCGCAGAGTCGTCTTCTTTTTATAGCTTTCTTCGGGTGACGTATTGAAGAGGAGACCAATCGTAGGGTGGATCGTCGGTACGATGATAGTAGCGTCGATGGGCTCGGTGTTATCGTCGACGGCAAGCAGCACAATCGCACGAGCGGCGGCGATCTGTAAGATGTTGAAAACGAGAATTAGCCTCCGCTTTGGAAGCCTCGACGCCGCTACTGCTGGGTGTGTTCCTTTGCGAGGTGCTTCCCTCTAGTTCACTAACTTTCCGCTTTAGTTGATTTATTGCTTTGTCTTGGTTATCCAAAGCGTACAATCAGTTCGTCATGCCTTGTTGTCTGATCATCCATGGCTGCCTCGATCTCCGCTATTGTTTCACTCCGATTTTCTATTTTGATCATCATCGCGTCGCTTCTCGCACTCTGCGCCGTGAGAGAGTCTCTCAATGCAAGGCATTCGGTAAAGAGGGAAGTACTTTGCCCGGATATATTCATTTTGTTTGAGTAACCTTTCTAGTCTGTCCTCATTTGGAGTCAGCTGTGGCGCCCCTTGAGATACCTCGGGAGCTGGAGACCATCGCTGGGAATGCAACTCTGCAGTTGTTACGTTGTCACTCGGAAATTTCTACGTCGTTCAAGTTGACTTCTATTATTTTGGTCCGTCCAGTACACTTGCCCATGTGGCAATAATTTCCACTCCGAACACTTAATACATGCAGAATCCTGTGCTATTTTTCTCAGGCCGGAGAGAACAGTCAGCTTACTCAGCCATCTTTGGGACACACAAACAAAGAACAAAAACAAAAAGCAAAAGACAGATCAGCGAAATGCAAACCCGCGCACTTACGAATAGTAAGTGAGTGAATATAAAATCTCACCTACAAAAATATAGAAGTTAGTTTTCGGGGCGTGCATTCCGCTGGTCTGCGAAGGGTTGTTCAGCGACTGCCGCTTTTATAGCCCAGAGTTATTCATTGCCAAAGTTTGTCTCGGAAATCTCGCGATACTGAAACCAAACGCCGCGATGCCCGCAGGAAGGACAACTCTCATTTGTCGCCGGATGGTCACGTGTTAATGACAAAATTCGCGCCACTTCTGCGTCACAGCGAGTTGGAACCATTCACTTTGTGTTGAGCAGTTTATGTTCGGGTTGTTTTTTTAACCTGACTCGCACCTACGATTAAAAGGTTTTTCAGTGATACCACGCAGCAAAGCAAAGCAACTTGTTGCAGCCGATATGGTGGCTTGCCACTTCAAGAAACGATGTATCGGGTTGAAATGTTCATGACTTTACAGTGGCGTACTGGTCCTAGTCTGGCCCAGAGTATATCTAGCGCACGGACCGCCGCTGATTCAGAGCTTCTTGGTCGCGGTGAAATTACGAGAAAAAAGACTATTTATTCCAGTCTCGCCTTCGCAAAGCTTGATTATGTAATTGTGGGATCGAAACTACCCGTCTGATGATTGTCGAGCGCGGCTCATGGATTGGACGAGGAATTGCGTTAGCAGTCGACTTCGGCTTGTAGCAATCAATGCTTCGTCAGACACTCTGGTAACGGCTCGTGTCCAACAGCTGCGGTCATGAGAATAGCAGAACTCTAACAGTGCATGGAGCTCACTGCGCGTTTTCAATTTTGCCGACCCAGCACGTGGCTATGATTAACGTTGGCGGCATAAGATAACACCAGGACACGTGGCCGCTTGTTCGCAGCTCGGAGTTCAGGGGATGAACGATGCTCGTATTCCTTGAATGTATTTGCCTACTGTCATTGCTTAGAGAGAAGGACTGAGGCAAGTCTATTCGGTTATTAACGTTATGGGAGTGATTCTTAGTAGTATTTAGCGAAAGTATTAAAATCGCTTCATTGCCCCTTTAAGCCGGGGTCACTTCTGGTCTTACATCGCCACAAATAGACAGCATATTTGCAGACACGTGTCACCGCAACATCCGTGGTTCAAATGCCGCGTGCGCTGCTTTCTCCTTGAACTTAAATGCCGCGGGCGGCATTCGAAGCTGCGGTTCTCGCGGGTGAGTCGCATTCGAATCTGTCTGCGGGCCTTGTTTTCTGTGTGATGTATAAGCACTGCGACCCCGGCTTTTTGTTCGCCAGCCAAAAGAATACCAAGTGCAACGAGCTCCAGCGCGCTGCTGACGGCGCAAAATAGTGCGTCACAGCGCGTCACGCACTGCACGTGACCCTCCAGCTTCCGGCGAGGCGTTGTCCTTCCGTGCAGGCATCGTGTGTTTGAAGGTGCAGTCCCGGACATGCATCGACAAATTTCGCCCTCAGCGAGGGTTGACAACGAGCAACTCAAACCGCGTGCTCGATCCAAGATTATAAAAAAAATTCTACATTGACTACCTCAATTTCTTTTTTAATATAAACATGCGCCCTATCACAGTATAATTCAAAAGTAATTAAAGGAATATTTGTTCATCATTAATCTATTGTTTGCGTAGTTCACTTTAACATAATATCAAAACGCCTGGCCAGTATAAATCGCTTAAGCTGAACCGACTTTGTCTAGCTTTCGCGGCTTTCTCAATAAAATTCGGGCATTCAGTTAAAAAAAAAAAAACTACTGTGTGTATGTTTTAGAACTTTGCAATTTGAGACGATCTACTTTTTTGCTAGTGTTGCAAATATTACATTTCGCCAGGAGGCGCTGAACTGTTGTTTGCTCGTGACGTCATCGCAATATATGCTGGTGAAAGTTCATCGCGATTTATTATTACTGAGAAGGAAATTAAACTCTGGGGGTGCCAAATCTGACAGCCATAGAAAGTTCGAGCATAGCGGCAAGCCATGTGTCTGAGAGTCACAAATATGGTCTTGTTCACCCGTTGCCCGCATCGTCGTGAACGGCGCGAACGTCTGGGCACGGAAACGTGCTTTCTGGCAAGATGGTTTTTGCAAAAACAAAGTAGTTTCCCGGGCCATACTTGCCGATCTGTGCCGAAGCTGCGGGACAGATGAACCTTAAGCGGAATTCACATGGGAGAAATATCTGCGTAGGCTTGGGCGTGGCGTCGACAGCGGGCGCAATTTTCCTCCGTCATTTACTCCCCACGAGATGCCGGGGAGAGGAATATGTCAGCGTTTGGCAGTCCAAGTAGGTTACAAGTCAAGAAGGTAGCGGCAAATGCCCCTCAAAGGGAATCATATATCCCTCCGCCACCTCCCCATCCACTGCAGGTCCCATCGTTTCCGTGACGTCGTGGCCAGCGCGGGAGAGGGTTTTTCCTTGCTTTGAATATTCGCTGTGGCTAGCGTTACGTCCGGACGGACCACTGGAAACGCGTATGCCTGTGCTCGTCCCCCCGCGCCTCTACTCTCCCCATGAACCTAGGAGGCGGAATTTGGACGTAACTTGGGTTACGTCGGACATGTATAGACACTTCGTCGAATATTTTTAACGTCTTTCGACATGACTTAGCGTTGTGGAAGCCACGGAGATTAGAAGTCGATTTTTCGTTTCCGATGAGCAAAACATTTGAAGATTAGCTTCCCCCTCCGTGGATACAAAGGCCACTTTCAGGGCTCGGTTTCCTTTCTTTAAAAAATGGGGGGGGGGGAGGGGGTGTCGGAGACAAAGAGTTGGCATCACTCTGCAGCCAGTATCTTATTCATTGAAGCGGAACAAGGGGTGTTTCCAGGGAACTATTCTTTCGACTGCGGATGGATTTCAAACGGTCGCATCACGATTATGGGAGGAGCTTCTCCTACCTTCTTGATTTGTAACCGACATAGGGTTCCATGTTTTCGGATAAATTCGAAAAACTGAAAAACATCCGCCGGGCGACGAGTTCCCACATTTGAAACCAAAAAAGTTTCACTACAAAATATTTCATTTATTTCATTTCATTTATTTCCACCTTAAAGGCCCAGTCAGGGCATTACATAAGGGGGGGGGGGCAGTACGACACAATAAATCAACATATAAACGCAATAAAATACAATAATAGGCAGTCAGGAAAAATTGGAGTAGAAATTATACATAATGAAAACAAAAGAACACTCACAAAACATGGGTTTGAAGCGTATTCAGGAACGCTGTCGCGTCGCTAATGGTGACTATCGATGATGGCAACTGATTCCATTCGGATATGGCGAGAGGAAGAAGGGATTCGTTAAAGGCTTTGGACTTACCAGAAATTCGTTTGATGGCACAGGAGTTATTTAGACGAGACGACATTCTTTCTGGGGGTGATAATAAGGAGTCCCTGAGGTCTGGGCAGTGGTAGTATATTTTGTGAAGGAGGCAGAGTCGAGAAACTTTCCTTCGTAGGAGCAGAGGCGTCAGTCCGAGTTGATTTTTCAAAGAAGACACGCTGGTGAAATGATCGTATGATGATAGGATGAAACGAGCGGCTCGGTTTTGCACTGCTTCTAATGTATTGATAAGGTATGCTTGATGGGGGTTCCAAATTGAAGCGGCATACTCTAATTTAGGGCGAATATACGTTTCGTAGGCTAGTTTCCGGACATGTGGGGGTGCATCTCTTAGGTTTCGTCTCATGAATCCGAGGGTCCTGGATGCTTCTGCAGAGATGGCTTCAATATGAGTTTTCCAAGTGAGGGAGGATGTTAGTCTGATACCGAGATATTTGTACATGGGAACAGCTTCAATCACATCGCTGTCAATGGAATATTGATATGTTAACAAGGACTGTTTTCTAGTGAATTGAACTAGTTTGCACTTAGCTTTGTTGAGCGTCATCAACCATTTACCACACCAGTGGCTAACCTCCTTAAGATCATTCTGAAGCTGGTGGCTGTCGTTAACCGATGAGATCTTGTTATATATGACACAATCATCGGCAAAAAGCCGTATTTTAGAGGAAATGTTACATGGAAGATCGTTAATGAATATTAAGAAGAGCAGAGGGCCGAGGACGGAGCCTTGCGGAACGCCAGACGTAACGCTCGTTAGACTTGATTCATGATCGTTAATGGCTGTGTATTGAACACGAGATGCAAGAAAGTTTCTAATCCAGGAGAGTACTAAGGGGTCTAAATGCAGGGACGATAACTTGGAAAAAAGACGGCGATGCGGAACACGATCGAAGGCTTTTGAAAAGTCCAAAAATATGGCATCTGTCTGTACATGAGAGTTAAGGTTAGTATGTAACTCATGAACAAATTCGCACAACTGAGTCTCGCAAGAGTAGCCCTTGCGGAAGCCATGCTGTTGTCTAAAAAGAAAACTGTTTGCGGACAGATGAGTCATTATGTGAGAGTATAAGATATGTTCGAGAAGTTTAGATGATATGCATGTTAAAGAGATGGGGCGATAATTCGAGACGGAAGACCGAGTTCCTTCCTTGTAGATGGGAACTACCCTACCGACCTTCCAATCGGAAGGAAGGAAGCTCTCAGAAAGTGATTGGTTGAAGATGAGGCAGAGAAATTTGCTCGAAATTGCAGCAGTATTTTTAAGGATTTTTGCATTGACATTGTCAGGGCCACCTGAGGATGAAAGCTTGAGTTTAGCAATTAGATTATTAATGCCAATTTCGTTAACAGAAATTGGTGTCATGGAATCATAACCTTCCACAGGAACGATGGGAATATTACATGGACTTTCATTTGTAAATATGGAAGAAAAGTATTCATTGAACACTTCAGGGCATTCACTCTCTTCAACAGGTTCACCGTTATGGTGTACCAGGTTGATAGTCGCGGGACTGCTTTTGGGCGACATTAGCTTCCAGAATTTCGTGGGGTTGTTACGCAATATTGTTGGTAAATCTTGAGAGAAAAATTTTGTTTTCGATAATCTAAGGTTCTTCGTATAGTTTCTAAGTGCATCGTAGTAAGAGTCCCAAGCACGAGATGAATTAGATCGCTTTGCCCTTGCAAAAAGTCGCTTTTTCTTGCTAGATAATGACCTTAGCGTTTTATTATACCATGGTTTGGATGAGTCGGTATGAATTCGTATGGTAGGGACATACAGATGCACCAGGTCAACCATCTTTTTCCTATAAAGAACCCAGTTTTCTTCAACAGATCTTAAGAAAAATTCGGCTTTAAATGTGACATAGAAAGTTAATAACTCGTTGTTGATTGCTTCATAGTTAGCTTTATTGTAATCGTGAATAATTTTGCAAACTGGGCTCTTCACAACAACAGGCAGTGACAGGGCAACGTGTAGGATTTTATGATCACTCAGACCTTCAGAGAGTTGGATTGACTTCACGATATCAGGCGATGTAGTTAGGACGAGATCAAGAATGTTAGATGATCGTGTGGGCTCGTTAACTACCTGCGTGAAATTGAATGTTAGACACACCTCAAGGAAATCTACAGAAGCGCGTGACCCTTCAGATGACAAACTGACCCAATTAATCTGTGGGAAATTAAAGTCACCAAAAAGCAACAGATCAGCTTTGGGAAAGCGGGTTTTAATATCAACTAAAATAGAGGACAGATTGACAGCAAACAGTGAGTCACAGTCAGGTGGTCTGTAACAAACAGCAAGAATAATCTTGTTGGAAGGGGTGCTAAGACATACAGCAGAAATTTCAATGTTGCAATCTAAAAGTCTGACATCAAAGCAAGGGATATTCTTTTTTATAGCGATAAGCACACCACCCCCTCTTCGAGTCTCCCTGTCATGACGAAATATATTCCAATCAGCATGAGAACAGAAGATTTCGCTGTCATGAATGCTAGAGTTAAGCCACGTTTCTGTTAAGATAACGATATCCGACGCGCTATCTTCCATGATGCCATGAAGTTCGTCGCGTTTCGGGATGATACTTCGTATGTTAGTAAATAAGACCGAATAAAGTCTGTTTTTATCGCGAGGTTCAAAGCGACAACTAATGGACTTTGTTTTTATTGTTTGCTACGCGTTTGGCTCGTTATGCTCGGGGACGTTAAGCTCGACAACAGATTGGGACTCCTCGCTATAGCAGTAGCGCTTGTTTCCAAGGATCAATCTGTCAAAACGTATCTTGAAGGGGACGTTTAGGCTTTTCCCATACGCAAAAAGTCTGCTTCGAGCCAGCCGTATTGAAGCGGAGAAGTCCTCTCTGATAGCAAAGGCAGTACCTTTTAACTTAAACCCACAAGCCAAAGTACTTTCCTTGTCCTTGAAACGAGCAAATTTGACAATGATTGGTCTATTTTTGCCCTCCTGAAAATGACCTAGACGGTGCGACCGCTCAAGATTAGTGGCGTCCAAGTGCAGGCCCAATTTTTCAGAGCAGAAAGCAATTATCTTTTCCTCAGATTGAAGCCAAGTTTCGGATGGCGAGTCAGGACAGCCAAAAAACAGCAAGTTAGACCGTCTAAGTCTATTTTGCTGGTCTTCACATTGTTTTCGAACATTATCCAGCTGAATGGATATACTGTTCGGGGAGATGGGATGAGCTACGGCGTGTGAAGCAGCCAACTCTGCTTCGACTGCGGTTAATCTAGCGGAGAGTTGGCCCACTGATGCACTCGTACTCTTTTGCTCACTTTCTATAGCACTGATTTTAGCCAGCATGTTACTTTGAGACGCCTCAATTCGTTGAACAACGGCTAGAATGTTCGCTATTTGCTGGCTATCTGTAAGGGGACCAGGGTTTGATTCGACGTCGCCCGACACTTCCAAAAGCAGCTGAGACAGTGATGCAACGTAGCAAACTTCAATACTACAGCGGCACAACCACTTCAAGCAAGAGCGCACGTCGTCGTTGGGGCACGACACCAAAAACAAGCAAGGGTCATCACTACGAAAGCACTGAACATTGCCAAGGTAACGAACCTGAATGAATAGACGGGTTTGCGTCATTGTCTGTTCAACGGTGACGTGCCCCAACTGGCTCGTCGATGAAAGGCCCTTTTGTAGACACCCGCAGGGGAGCGTTCCAGGTTGCCAGATGAAGAGTGTGGTTACGTCCAGTTCCAGCGTCGGCGACGGTATCGGCACGGGTGCCGAGTCATCCCCGGGAAGTAGGTGCCGTACTCGTAGTTGCCGAGGACGAACGGGCCTGCCTCGGCGGTTGAAGCACGTACCAGTCCCAGGAGCAACTGAATGAATAGACGGGTTTGCGTCATTGTCTGTTCAACGGTGACGTGCCCCAACTGGCTCGTCGATGAAAGGCCCTTTTGTAGACACCCGCAGGGGAGCGTTCCAGGTTGCCAGATGAAGAGTGTGGTTACGTCCAGTTCCAGCGTCGGCGACGGTATCGGCACGGGTGCCGAGTCATCCCCCGGGAAGTAGGTGCCGTACTCGTAGTTGCCGAGGACGAACGGGCCTGCCTCGGCGGTTGAAGCACGTACCAGTCCCAGGAGCAACTGAATGAATAGACGGGTTTGCGTCATTGTCTGTTCAACGGTGACGTGCCCCCTTTTGAAATGATTGAAAACTGATCTGCCGCCAAACCAGGATTCTTTGTGCCGCCCGAGCGTCCTTCCCTCCCTCCGTCGCGTAGCATGACGTCAAGGCGCCGCATCGTGATGCCCGCACCGGGGAGAAATCTCCGTGATTTCTCCCTCATGTGAATACCGCTTTACTACACAGTATGGTTTTATAGGTAACCGGACAAAAGCTCACAGGACAAAAGCTCACCGGACAGAAGCTCACCGGACAAATGCTCACCGGACAAAAGCTCACCCGTTTTTTGACAGACCCGGACAAAAGCTCACCCGTTTTTTGACAGACCCGGACAAAAGCTCACCTCGATATTTTCTTTTTTTGCTACCCGGGCGAAACACGGGCTTACAACAAAGTGCGGACGCCATGGACATTGGACCATTTTTAGGAGAACTTGTACCCCATCCACCAATGAGTTGCGAATTTCAAAAAATATTTTGAAAGCACGGGTGTTGGGCCTTTTGGCAAAGTACAAGACAGGTGACCAATTTAGAAAACTGCACGGGATTTTAGATAGGCTCGCGTTCCTTCCACCACAGCTTGTTCCACAATAACTAACCACCAGGGAAAAGTCTACCGGTGACATCGTCTACCTGCTGGACTATTTTGATTGCACGTATGTCAACGGCCGCTTTCCGTTATACTTTTGTTCCATCTGCGGCGGCACCCAGAGCGAATTCTTCCCTTCGCCTGGCTCTGCGCCGACGACGACCGGAGTTTCCCCTATACGGTGGAATATGTACGACGCCATTCTTCAAGATAAAGACCGGATGAACAACACCTGCGAAGGATGGAGTACCGGGTTCCAGAAGCTCGTCGGCCACGCCCATCCAAGAGCCGCCTCGGTGGCTCCGAGGCGAGAGCGTCGGCCTACGGATCCCCATGTGGCGGGTTCGAACCCCGGCCGAGGTGCCCGCAATCCTGACGGAGGCTTATTGCGGGAGAAGACGCCGTGTAACCGAGCTTTCGGTTGCACGTCAAAAGATCCCCAGGTGGTCCAAATTAATCCTCAGTCCTCCGCTGGGGCGTGCCAGATGCCCGTCGTTGGTTTGGCAGTGCAAAACCTCCAAAAAAAAAATTTTGAATCACGCCCATCCAAGCGTCTTCAGGCTGATTGAATGCCTACAACAAAATCAGGCGCTGGTTGCCACGGCACTGACACAAGCCCGGAGAGGTGAGCCCACAGTAAAGCGGGTACGAAAAACCACTCTGCGCCTGCATAATCGTCTTAGGAAATATTTGCGAGGGCTTGCATGTACATCGAGATCTACCAAGACTGCTGGAGCTAGTAGGGGACTCGCATTCGCTTCTAACCAATCGATAAATAAACTTGTTTCTATTCAAATCAACAAACCATGCGCCTGTCGGATTTGATTTATCATTGCCTTTTTGTGTCGCACGCATGCACCTAAGTTGTCCGCACTCGTGTTAAGACCAACATGAAATTTTCTCGTGGTGAGCTTTTGTCCGGGTCTGTGAAAAAAATCGGTGAGCTTTTGTCCGGCCCGGAAAAATGGGCAGCTTTTGTCCGGTGAGCTTCTGTCCGGTGAGCTTCTGTCCGGTGAGCTTCTGTCCGGTGAGCTTCTGTCCGGTGAGCTTTTGTCCGGGATTCGGTTTTATAACTACCCCCTCCCCCTATTTTAATGCGAAAGCATTAACTGTCCCATGGAGCGAACCTGCGTTATCAGTTTCTGAAGCCGCGCGCCAAAACGGCATCTAAATTCCCCTGTCGCAATGGAGCGAAGCCTGTAGTCTGTGGCAGCGATTTGATGGTATAGGCTCCCATTGAGTTGGCGCGCGTCATAGTATCAAGGAAGGAGCAAGCCCTTTATGCTGGGAGAGTTCGGCGGGTGGGAGGGGCTTACGGCCCGCTGGGTTTAGCGGATTCAGCGGGTTCCGCTTCCGCCATGATGTGCCTCCCGGCAAGTGAATCCCCACTGACGTGCATATGTATACGCGTGTAGGTTTTGCCGTTCGCGCTTTTTTTGGCGTGAGGAAAAGTCGGAAACAAACATTTCGTGATTCGGTGCTTTATTCATGTAAAAATTAGCAAAGAAACCGCTCATTTACGAACGGCACTCATTTATTAATGGGGAATCGCTCAAAAAACGCCCGACGTCCGGCACAGCTAAGCGGTCTAGTGCGCATTTTTCAGTGGGCAAGTTTGAATGTCTGGATCGCTCTCCGACTGTTCACCCCATCACAAGGTTTGTGCACCGTTGTACGGAATGCGGCGGACCGATCGTGATTTTCCACCGTGCTTCTTCACCTGCCGGTCACCTGACAGTGTTTGGTTTGCTATGAAGAAATAGCGTCGGCATCGCGTGGTGCCTGAGCTTTTTGTGATCGCGACATCCGCTTTCGAATTCACTGCCTGTGAAGTGGCACATAAAAAGAAAAAAGGCATGACAAGTAAGTATTTGTTACGCGTATTAAAAAATATCAAAATAAAGGTATCGCTAGCGAAACAAAAGCGCTTGCGAGACGGCGAAGCGGAGCTGCGAGGCCGCTTCTAAAAACTTGAGCGTAAAGAAAGGCTACGAGAGGCGAGCCGCATGCTTTGAACGTGCCGACGGAGCGCGTGCACTAGTACAGTGCACGCGTCGTTTGCGCGACGTGCACGCGCTTGCAGCGATCGGCTCCGCTCGCATCTTACACTGAAATGCAGCATAAACAATTCAAAGTTCGGCAAGCCAGGCCGCTCGCAAGTATTAGGTCTCGCGCGGCAGGAAACGGATTCGTGATCAACAGACACTCTCACCTGACGCTGCCGCGTCAAGTCGCTGCGCAGTTTCAGTCAAAATAAAACGCGTTTAACTCACAAAATAAGTTAATTATAAATTTACCTCGCACAATCGAGAACTCGAAGTCGGCTTCCACTTAGCCCTCTTCGTTTTGGCCTCCCGTATCTTGTGGCTTGTGCGGGTTTCTTTTCCTTGCGGGAACCGGTACATCCTGAACCTTTTTTCGTGATGTTCGAGCACCCAACGGCACTACAGCACGCCATTACGTCTTCTTCTAACGTCTTGCAGAGCGCAGAAGGAACATTTTCAACGTCGTCTCTCGCTCCACGCTAGTGGGCCGGCTGCCGGCTTGAAAGGGCAAGGCACATCATGGCGGACAACGAAACTCGGAACGCGATGCGCACAGTTGCCACTCTGTTTTATCAGTGCTGCCAGACTGGCGGCTGGATCAATAGACCGCCGAACTCTCCCAGTATGAGGCTCCCGTTGGCTGGCGCGCGTCATAGCTTCAAGGAAGGAGGTTTCCGTTGGCTGGCGCACGTCATAGTTTCAAGGAACGACTGGAAGGAAGCGCCGAAAGACGGGGACAAAAGAAGTAGGTAACGACGACACGTGTCGCCACGTGTCGTCGTTACCTACTTCTTTTGTCTCCGTTTTTCGGCGCTTCCTTTCAGTCATGAACAACCAACTAGCCTAGCCCAACTTAACATTCTGTTTCAAGGAAGGCCATGCCATGGCGCTGCGAGCCCCGCGCCGGTAAAGCCCTTTCATGTTTCAAAAGTAGCGCGCCGGCAGCGGCCGCATCTGCTCCTCTCGATCGACGCCGACGATCATGCCGCGCCTCAAGCAACTGCATCGTCGGCAGCCGCAACTTCGGCAGTAGCGAAACCTGCCCGTCCACGCAAGTACACCACAGACGAACTAAGGGA
This sequence comes from Ixodes ricinus, assembly GCA_037355805.1. Classification (NCBI taxonomy): domain Eukaryota; kingdom Metazoa; phylum Arthropoda; class Arachnida; order Ixodida; family Ixodidae; genus Ixodes; species Ixodes ricinus. The sequence goes on from JAZHYW010026666.1 coordinate 22,618, forward strand.
GAGAATAACGCAGCACAGCGAGCGAGCAGACAGGCAGCGAAATCCACCATCGTTGTCAAGTCTCCGCATGCACGGCGGGCGAAACGAGCATCGGCGCAACGCGCTAGGAGACAGAACAAAGCCTTCCGAAAGCGTGAGGCGCAAGCGGATCGCGATTCAAAGCGTCTCTGGCGGCAACAGGACGAGGCCCTTCAACAGCACGAGGCGTAAGCAATACGTCGCAGGCGGCATGCTTTCGCATTCATAACTCATAAAAAGTGCTTTAGGTGTCTTCGGAGTTGTTTTTTTTTTCATTTTTTTTTAGAGATGATTTCTTATTGTGGTAGGTCTCCTTCCTCCGTTTGGGGCTGTTAATTCGGCAGTTATATTTGTGTCACTTGTTAACAGTAATCCTCCATTGCTTTTATTTTGCGCCCAAAAACGGTGAAGTTTAAACAAAATACGGAGGTGCTCGAAGCTTGGGGAAGAAGTTGAGAACGACGCTTTTGTGAGACTCAGAGCGGCTGCTGCCAACGTTCGGCTGTACCTCTGAGGCCACTAGGATCTTTCTTTTCAATTATCCTTCCTGTAAAACATTTGTAGTTCTATGTAACATCGGATGGAGCCTTGAGGTCACATTTAGTACTCAGTGCTTCTAATCTCTGGGACAACTTTCTGAGGCATTTCAGCATCAACGAAAACAGGCATGAATGACTCAATGGTGTGTATTGTAAGATGGGTTGTGCAGCGATTTTTGCACCTTGAGGAAATTCCTCTAACAACTAATCCTTAATATAAACAACCTGAAAAAAAAAACACACTCGTCAGTTGTTTTTTTCGCGTAATGTCAGACGCAGAGAAAATAAAGGAAAGAAACAGCTTGCCCCTCCAAACTCGCAATTAGAACAAGCGGTCACGTGATGTGAAGCTAATTACATATCGTCAGTGTTCATCAGAGCCATGCACAGGGGTTGACAAAGCATAGAGCAATAGCTGAGCTTCAGACATTGTTCGAGTTTGGCTATTTTCACCTTTCATTGATTAGCCGAATTCATTACCCGAATATTTGGAGATGCTGATTGTCACGAACCCGATCACTCGACTCGGCCTCATGACAGTCGAGCACGTCACGCTGTCACATGACTGGCGGTGCGAAGTCGTGATGTTATGCGACCTGAAGGCATCAATTACGCTAATAATTCTAGTAACTTTCTCAATTCGAATCGACTTGACGCCGTGAGTCACGTGACGTAACGGGGCCTCGTGACATGACATTACTTGGCAGCATGCCTTGCACCATGACGTCACGTGACCGCGTGACGTTATGGTGTCATTTGGCATTATGATTAATCATAGTGCCAATACAGAAGCCCACAGAAAGGCCAAAATTTCTCATACATTGCAATTATGTATATGAAGATTTGTTCAATACAAAGAAATACAGCTTCCATTTCTTTTATTTTCAAATATTCATGTCGTCCTACGAGCAAAAAAAAGAAAACACACACACACGCACACAAGCGCACGCGGCGCGCGCGCGCATACACTGTGAATTATTCTGAAGCGGTTACCGTTATATTTTTTTCCGGTTCAGTTCCAAGATGCCGTCGAAGATTTCGATTCGGTTCAGTTCCGGTTCGGCTAAAAATAACGGTTCGGTTCGGTTCCTGTTCGACACTCTGGCGAGACCACGTGACTATTAAACGCAGCTGGCGTGAAGAGTTCGTCCGGCAACGGGAGATGGCGGCACTATCTCTGCTTTGAGCAGCTTTGGCAGCCTTCAAGGGCTTCAAGGTATCCGCAGTATCCGCTTCAGCTCTTCCCAACTTCCAAGTAACATGGTGGTACACTCGCCGCTCGCTGCTCTCGGTGGAACTTGCAGTAAAACGCGTACGGCATTCACACCTTTCACACGCTGGGAACGGCCGATATGGGACAAACGCGTGCAGCCACGAACCTCCTCTGCGTGCTCGGTGCGGCAGCACCTGACGAGGCGGCGTTCATCGGGCAAACACCCCTTGATGATAAGAAGAAAAAAACAAGAGAGCGCGTTTAGAGCCCCCTCTCTCTCTGCGAGGACATTTCCCTTCCTTGTTTACGTCGCTTGAAAGTGCAGCCACTCCAGCCGCCGTCGGAACTCGAACAGTCTGCAATGTCCCGCCGCCAGCTCCGCCAGATGCGTTGTCTGAACTACTGACTGAACAGATAAAATTTCGCATTGGGTTTTCACACGCGAGGACGCTATCCTGCTACGCTTGTGTTGCATTAAAACTGTTCCGTGTGCGTGGTACAGGTTTTCTAACTTTTTCTCGTTTTTCGTGTCAAGGATAGCCAACAAGCTGGAAGTCGGTGGTGGGACTATGCGCACAAGTGACAAGGATCTGCCGTCCGAGCTCCAGCGGATCGCCGATGAAGAGCTCGGCGAGACGGACCAAGGCCGGGCGGACGCGTTGGCAAGGCTCAACCAGTTGCTAGACGGTAGGTGAAAATAGACAGACTCGTGTCTGTGTTGAGCCAGGGTCACACTGCCCATACATCATACATAAGACAATCTGCAAACACGAGTCGCCGAAATATTCGTGGTTCGAATGCCGCGTGCCCATGTTTCCTCTTTGAACGCACGAGGCATTTGAAGCACGGATTTCTCGCTGACTCGCGTTCGAATCTGTATGCGTACTCTCTTTTATGTGATGTATAAACAGTCATTTAATCCGTGACCGCACTCAGTACTCAAATTAATTTTTATCAATGTTGTGGGTGAATTTTAAAGCTTAGCATTACTTATGTTATGTACAAAGCCTAATTCAGACTCCAGCACTATAGTCCGTTGCAACCTAAGAACGAAGGGCGATGGTAAGGCGGGCCGGGGAGCAGAAGCAGACGGAACGCTTGAGAAGAGAGGGAGAAACCCCCTTCTCTCTTTAGCGTTCCGTCTGTTTCCTCCTCCCCGGCCCGTCTTACCTCGCCCTCGTTCTTAGGTTGCAACGGACGTTTTACGCAACAGATAATCGACTGCAAGGAAATTGTGTGTGTGTGTGTGTTTTTCAGTTTTATGGTTTTAATAAAAATAATCCCTTCAGTGAACTAAATTGAGACACTTGTCGAAAAGAAAGGAGTTTATGTTTTTGATTTATAAGGTACTTGGCAGTACACTGTGATCGATGCGAGTGTGACCCACAGTTTGACGGAAACAAGAATTGTTGGAAGCGGCGCAACAAAAATCGCTCGCGAAATCTTGGAGGCCTTTACCATAAGATCTCGTGGCACCGATGTATGTGTCAGCGCCCCATCTTTATCTCTATCTGATAGGGAGTATACGTTCCTTCAAAATGAACGAGTCACGTAGGAAAACGCGCTAGGATTCGTTCTGTCTTTTTCTTTTTCTTACCCATGCGCATGTGCACATTGGGCATAGCTTGCGTTTCTATGTTTTTCTAAAATAAAGTTCAGTTGAAAGTGCGCCTCGTCCTGTCTGCTTCTCTCCTCGTGTCCTCGTTGTTTTGGCGCCTCACTTCAAGCATATACAACCAACTCGCCGTTCTAATAAAGGTATTTAATTCATGAATCTAAATTCTTGAAACTCGCGTCAATCACGCCGTCACGATTTTCTGTAAATCTTGAAAGGGCCAAACAATGCACGACATGTTAATATCGTGTGAATTGTTTGTTCACGGTGAACTATATATCAGATTTTAATGTTAACAGTGAAGTGAAGTTAATAGTCACTGATATAAGTCAACAGTCAGTAAAGAAATATGACTGGAGTAAGTAATATAAGCTAACAGTGAAGGATAATAAAAAATAATCTTCACCGTGAAATATTTATTAACTTTTCAACAACCGTTTCGTCCACATTAAGTTATACCACGGCTTTAAAATAACTAGAACTTAACCATTATGTTTTCAAGTGTTTTTGTTTTATTTGAAAACATAATGGCTTCTTTTCTTTTTCATCAGGAAGTTGACGAGTGGAATTCCCTGTCAAATAAAATTATGACCCATCCGTCACTTGATGGCTTTGTAGACGCGATTACTTCGTCGCAAGATAATATTCGCGATAGTAACATGGCATGCTACACAAAAACTTTTTTTTATGTTTTCATGTTTTTTACGGCCCCGTTGAAATATGTGGAATTCGTCTCCGAGATTCACGGTGTGCCAATTGCCCCCCCCCCGGGTTATATTAAATTTTCTGACGCGTCGGTCTCTTTGTCGCACAGGTGTCTTGCCATTAGCTCAAGACTATTTGAGCATCTTGTTCTGACTAGAATGCCTCGATGTCCCTCTGTTTAGGGTGATGCCATCGTTTGTGGTACCCGATGCCGACAGCACGCGCTCACAGGAAAAATACAAAGAAATCGCCGGAAACAAAATGTCGCTGTAGCACAGTCAACGCCACGAGCGCGTGCAGGGACACGCTCTTTCACGCGCTTGTGAACAAAAAATAAAAATAAACGTTAGAAACAAAATGGCCAGATGTCATCACCCCAAGCAAAGCGCACATGAAGGCACCCTAGTTCTGACCCCATTTGCAGAAACGCGAGCGCATAGCGTAGGGAACTGCTCGCTATGCAACGAGAACTAGCACAGCCGGGGCGCGTTCCACAGAATGCCCGCGCGTAGAGAAACGGGTGAACGACCAGGGATATCAATTTCATAAAGAACAAAAAATACCACACTCTACCAAAGTGCACACAACACTAGGCCTGGGCAATTGATCGATTAACCTACCGATTAATCGATTAATGCTTTAATCGCGATTAATTTTCAACCGGTTATTCGGTAATATTTTAACGAACCAAAATAAAGTAAAAAGTAAACAGTTTTCACCACGCAGACGTGGAGGGAATTTTTAGGTCAAAATGTAGCCTAAAGTAAACTGCAGGTGCAAGAAGGTAGCACGCGTTCCGGCCACTTCAACGCCGCTCGAGTGTCCGTTTAGCGCAGCAGAGACTTGTGGGAACAATCAAAGGAGGTCTCTCTTGCCGGACAATATCAACGAACCTCTTTACCTCATGCAGCTGAAGTAATGATGTGCGAGTGTGAGTGCATTTGAACTATTCTTAACTATACATCAAGGTTTATTCATAATAGAAATTACATATGTAGCAAATGCAAAACAGAAAACAAATATTCGTTATGACTTTTAAAAAATAATATGCATGGAAATTTACGAGACCGATTAATCGATTAATTAAACGATTAATGGGTGGCGATCATTCGGGTTGAAACTTCTATTGGACGCCCAGCCCTACACAACGCACGATTTATTGGGTTGATGTACAGGTTTGGAAGGCGATTCCATCGACATCTGTTTGTTTAGAATGACGCTAACCAAGAATGGGGTTTAAAGGCCCGTTCACACTCTTGCAACCGAGTACGACCGAAAAAGACGAGATCTGTTAAAACTTCTTAAAATTTCTAGGACGAGGGAACACACTGACATTCTGGTGCCATCTATGCGGTGACCCTGGAACTACATTTCACAAGAGCGAAGGTTTCGTGGGATTTCGAGGTCAAATTTTCGAGCCAAAAAAAAAAGGATAATGCGCGAGAGAAAAAAAATTACGCCGGACCGCCAGGTTTACATTGCCACCCAACAGATGGCGCCAGTGTGTCCTCTGGTTGTAAGAGGTTTTAAGGAACCCAGGTTTAAGAGGTCGCAAGAGTGTGAACGGGCATTTAAAGGGATGCCGGAAGCCCAAAGAGATTGTGTGGCGGATCGAGCTGCTACCCTCCAATTTATATACTTTTCGTAGATTTTGATTTGGGTGCTACGTGCCATGCGTGTTTCTTTCCTCTCACAACCACATGTTTGTACAAGTTTGTTAACGATATAAACATACTCCTCCGCAATAGAGATTTTCATCCTACGGTCTTTGGGAAAGCGAACTCCTGCTCAAGCTGATTTTCACTGCTCCCTGACAAGAAAAAAAGCTAAGCGAACACCCCAGACATCAACGTTTTCCTGTCCTTTGATTTTATAAGCTAGAGGTAGGTTGATGCTTACAGATGTGGCTCGGCAGTAACGACGAGAAGATGCTTGAGCAGTGTAAACCGTTAGGATTTTGTTCAAACCAATGTGCAAATTATGCTGTCGTCGTCGCTTCGTAACAGTTTCTTTCTACACTATCCTCTGCAGAAGAACCGGAGCTCAATGCAAGGCGAGACAGCGTGTTCCTTCTGCGGTACATCCGCGTAAGGAAATACAATATCGAAGCGAGCACTGGCGACTCTCAAGTGCTATTACAAGAACCGTGCGACATACCCTTCCATCTACGATAATTTCCTCTTCAAACGCCAAGCCCGCTTCAAGATGTATATTTATGGTGCTCCCAAATCCAGATGTTCATGGACGGCGAGTCCTGTTCATTAGATCAGGTGAGAACGATTCAATCCTATTAGCTTGCATTACCGTATGTTCTTTTAGGGATGCTGAACCGAAATCTGGATTCCACAAAACACGGCGGCAAAAGCATGCAGCGGGATGCTGCAAACACCATAACATCACCATGCAGCGATATCTCGAACGGATGACCGCATTTTTCAAAAAAGGAGGCGCATTTGACAGAAATGTTCACGTCATGTTTTTCCGAGAAGGAGAGGAACGGCTCGCGTCTTCTTCGCCTCGCCGCCTTGAGGGGCGAAGCGAAGAGAGGAGGCAGACAAGGTATCTTCACGTCACGCACCTCGTCGGCCTGGTTCAATCTCGGACCTCTTTTTCCAGAAATACGGCTGTCCATTCGAGATATCGCCTTACGAGTAGTGTTTAGGGATTGTAGCGTCCCGCCTACATCTCCTGCATTGCTTTTTCTGAAATCCAAATTT
>JAZHYW010026669.1:0-56306 GCA_037355805.1 Ixodes ricinus
AAGATGGCGCCGGACTCGAAGGACGCATGCGGCAGCTGCTCCGCGGGTTTTCACCATCGACAGAAAGTTATCGCATGCTGTGTGTGCTCGATTTATTTTCACTGCAAATGCGTCGACATCGTCAACGAGGACTACGACCTGCTGATGGAAAAAGGGGTGAGCCGATACAAATGCTCAAAATGCACCAAGCGAACGAGTCAAGAGGGCGGTGAGCTTACGCCTCAAACGACGCCAAGTCATGCTGCACCCGGCACCGAGAAAGATTGGAACGCCACTCCCCCACCGAAGACAAAAAAAGACATTCAAACAGTGCTCGAAGAACTCGTCGACAATTTCGCGCGATTGAAAGCGGAAAATGCATTGCTCCGTCAAGAGGTACATCGCCTCAACGAGACAGTTTCTTTGTTTGTGAAACAACACGCCTCGCAAACGAGTGATGACGCTGGTACTTCGACCTTGCCTTCGTATGCCTCAACTGCTGCAGCGTTTCCGCCTCTGCATTCCCAACATCAGAGGCTACAGATGCATCGAGAAGCACCATAAGGTAACGCTTCGGTGGGCACCACCGGTCGTTCTGGACCATTGCCCCCTGTTTCTACGGAGCACCAAGAAGCTGTTCGGCGAAAGAACATGGATGAGGACGGCTTCACTCATGTCACGTACCGCAAGCCCGTTAAACCATCTGTCGGCACTTCGAAATCATCCAAGATATCTGCAATTCCCCCTGCCCCCCAAAAAAGTGCTCTATTTGTGTCAAGGCTCTCTCCTGAAACAACAACCAAGGACGTTGAAGACCTCGTCGCACCTGTTCTACAAGGTAAATCATTTACCTGCACTAAGCTAAAAACGAAACTCCCATATTACGCATCTTTTCACGTTCTTGTTGATAAAGACGCATTTGAGGCCGTAAACAGCGTGTCTGTCTGGCCAGAGGGCAGTATTTTCAGGCAGTTTTCTGGTCCGCTCCCTTCGTCACGCCGTTTCGGAAGCGAAGATAGAAACGTTGTTTCGGGCGCTGTCGGGGGGACGCAAACGAACCTAACCACATGACAGATTACCAGGAAAATTTGTTGCCCGATGAAGTAAAGCAGCACGCAGAAATAGATGGCATGACCTCTATCTTGCATTTAAATATACGTTCTGTGAAATGTAAAACGGATAGTTTTATTACACTTTTACACCAGTTTTGTTTTATGTTTAAAATAATAATGCTTTCCGAAACATGGTACCAAAGCGAAGACGATGTTCTTATCTTATCTGGCTACAATCATTTTTTCTTAAACCGGAGTGGCAAACGAGGGGGCGGGGTTTGCATTTATGTCAAAGAAGATATTCAGTGTGAAATACTTGGCCCATTTAATGAAATCACAGATGACTATGAGATTCTAAGTCTGAAACATGGGCGCCAGCTACTATCTGTATTGTATCGCACTCCAGCTGGCAATCTGAATAATTGCTTGCATTTTCTTGAAAAATATTTGGATTTTGTTAGTGCTAATAACTATTTGCTTGTTCTTGGTGGTGATTTAAATGTGAATATTTTGGAGAACTCGTCTGTTTCGTCGCGACTTAAGGACACTCTCAGTAGTAGCGGGTTTTACAATGTCATTTCGTCTCCTACTAGAATTACCGATTCTACATCAACTGCTATTGATGTTTTCATTACAAATATAAACACTGTTGTTGCCAGCGCAGGTACGATAAGTAGTGACATAAGCGATCATTTACCTATATTTTTATGTTTTAAAACTCAACAATTATCCAGCGGCGCTAGTAAACATTTTACTTTTCAACCTGTGACAGACCGCCAACTGCGGTGTTTTCGAAGCACAGTCATGGAAACTAACTGGAGCCCTGTATTCTTGAGAAAGTGCGTGAACAGCGCGTATGATGAGTTCATAAGTACATTCACGTCAATTTACGTCGCATCCTTTCCGTACAAGACTGTCACGATTAAATAGCGAATAAGAAAACCATGGGTTACCCCGTTTATTTTAGCAATGATACGGAAAAAAATCGATTGTATCAGACCTACCTCTCGTCAAGAGATGACGATGATAATACTGCGTTCAAGAAATATCGCAATCAACTTACATCCACACTAAAAAAGGCAAAGTCAGATTATCACAAACGTCCCTTTCATGACGCGCACAAAAAGAGCCCCGCCATTGTATGGCAGTCCATAAACACAGTACTTCAACGTAACAATAAAAAACAATCAATAGATACGCTTTCGATATCTGGTGAAAATGTGTCGGGAATACCGCTCTCTGATTATTTTAATCGCCATTTTACAAACTTACCTACCCGCGCTCACAATGCGTGTGCTTCCTCGTCTATCTCGAGTCGAGTAGACGAATCTGTTTTCCTGGCCCCTACTGACGAGTCAGAAGTGTTTAATGTATTTATGAGACTTAATAATAGCAGAAGTCACGACATTGATGACATACAAATAAAGCCCGTCAAATTTGTGATTGATATAATTGCCCCAATGTTAGTATATATATTTAACTTGGCCTTGTCAACTGGCAAGTTCCCAGATAACATGAAACTCGCGAAAGTCTCCGTTTTGCATAAGGGAGGTGATAACAATGTAATTACAAATTATAGGCCAATATCTGTTTTACCCATATTTTCCAAAGGGCTAGAAAAAATTATTTTGCGTCGTTTAGATAACTTTTGTGATAAACATTCAGTGCTGACTGACTTCCAGTTTGGCTTCCGTAAGGGAAAGTCTACGGAATGCGCCTTGTTAACGCAGAAGGAACTAATATTAAAAAATATAGAGCAACGACAGATGACACTGGGACTTTTTATTGACTTTAGCAAAGCTTTCGACTCTCTGAACCATGCAACGCTTCTTGATAAACTTTCCTGTTATGGTGTACGGGGCACGTCTTTGGCACTCATTCAGTCATATCTACAACATCGCAAACAGTGTGTCTCAATAAATGGTTATACCTCATCTTTGCAACTATTGAAATCTGGTGTTCCGCAGGGCAGCATACTTGGCCCACTTCTGTTCAATGTGTACATAAATGACATCGTCAACATTTGTCAACACTCACGTTTTATAATGTATGCAGATGATTCTAGTATTTTTATTTCTGCGACGAATATCGATGAACTGATTATTAAAGGTAATGTTATCTTAGAAAAGTTTCTTTTATGGTCAGAAAAAAATGGCCTCGAAATAAATACTACCAAAACAAAAGCGATTGTTTTTAGACCTGTAAATAAACGTATTGATGCTAGTTATGCTCTTAAGATTGGAAACAGGGAAATTGAAATAGTAAGTCATCATAAAACGCTAGGCATAATTTTTTCAGAGTTTATGCAATGGGATCATCATATAGAATTTCTAACTCACAAACTGGCAAAGGTAGCTGGCATCATCGGTCACTGTCGCTCTCTTTTGCCTACAAAAGTTAAGATTCAAATTTATCATGCTCTGTTTGGCTCACAAATCAACTACTGCCATTTAGTTTGGGGCACAACGACCAAAAGTAACGTCAACAAACTAATAACTCTTCAGAAAAAAATTATTCGTTTCATTGCTAATGTTCCGTACGACACACATGCTGAACCATTATATTTGAGCTACAATATCATGAAATTTTCTTGTATTTATGACTATCGTTTGCTATTTTCTTACGCCTTTTCAACTTTGGAGTTTATTGCTTTTTTGTCACAGCTAGCAAACCTGACTGAGCGTGAATCAGTCTTCGATGTTCGTCGTAGAGAATTCTGGAAGGTTCCCCATTTCCGTACAAATTATGCACTGCAGTCTCTTGCTCATAATCTACCTACATTGCTTAACAACATTGTAATGAACCGCATCAATATTCATTGTATAACTAAGAAAGCATTGCGTACTTTTTTGTGTTGTTAAATTAAGAAAAAAATTGTTCTCTAGTGTCGGTGATTTTAAAATTTTATAGGAACGTTTTAAATTGTTTGATTTGAATATTGTAAGAAATATTTAGGATTGTTTAAATATGATTGTGTTCCCTGTACATGCAAGGGCACCGGACCCAGTCAAGCTAGCTTCTGTTAGCTTTTTGTCCGGTGTCCTCGGCATAATGTTGCTGAAATAAAGTTCAAGTTCAAGTTCAAGAAATACCCACGATGCTCATTCCCCAGCGCCCTCCGCGGCGGCGCGAAACTAACTACTCCTGGTTCGAGGCTAGATCCGAACACGATCTGGTCGCTCGCTCCCTGCGAGAGAGCGGCCTAGAGTCACTAAATAGACTACGCTTTCAGAGTACCGCATTCCTTTTCTTTGGCATTTTGCCGACAATACAGTCGCTCTATTCAACAATATTCTGTTTCGCTGCGGCATCATTGGAGAGCGGCAGTCACGTGAGTCGCTATCATCATCATCGCGTTTTCTCAATGCCACCATCTTGGATCCAGCGGTCCTCTACCTGCTGCTGTTTACTGTTTACTGCGCGCGCACGCTGAAGTCCGTCGCTCAGCACGCGCGTTTTCCGTATACGTCGAGATACGAACAACACAGACCTTGATTCGCTGCCACAGCAGCGGCTGCGGCAGCTGGCGCAGGCGACGGCTACAACTTGGCTTGGCTCGGCTAGAGTTATCTCCTCCATCTGCGCGTGGTCCCAAGATGGCGGCGCCTGACGCGGTTCAGACGCGTAGTTTGGGAGTTTCGGTACTCTGAAAGCGTAGCTTTGTTTAGTGGCTCTAGAGTGGCCAGAGTCATCACCCAAATGTGTTTCTTCAACAGTAAAAGAGATTGAGAAAGAGCCGTTCAGTGAAGCGCACATTCTCGTTTGCCACTGACTTGCGAAAGTGACGGTGCCCGATAAAATACTGCAGACTACAAGTTAATTGCCACCATTAGTACGGTAAAAGTTTAATCATTTGAGCCACCAGATTGCACTGAATTCCTGAAACGGTCTATTGATGGCCCATAATCGGCTCTAGATCATGTGGTTCAGTTGTGAGCATGTTATTATTCGTGGCGAGAACCACGCTAGGGGAGCCACTGAACAGCACGCCAATGTCACGTGATACCCGGAATGTGAGAATTCTCTGTTTGTTTACATCACGCGCTCCATAGAGATACGGAGTGATTGCTTGTTTTCAGACGCAGCGCGGTGGTTCGTTATTGTTCTCTCAGCGGTGACAGAACATACGCGACCGAAAAAATGAAAGCCGTTCACAACTCCCTGTAACGCCGAATTAGAGCGCAGCTCTTGAGGAGGAGGAGGGAAGGGTGCTGAGGGGAGGGTATACCCCTCCTCCCTCTTCCTCACCTCCTCATCCTGCCTGCTACTCCTCCCTCCGAGCGGCGTCGGCGTAACCATGAGGTCACGTGACCTTCGTGACGTCGCGTGACCCTTGTGACCTCACGGGGGTCACGTGACCCATCTCAGGACCCCCGGAGGGGGTCCTGAGGGTGGTTCTGAGGCGTTCCCACCCCTCAGGAGGTCCTGAGGGGGGGAACCGAAACCCCCTGAGGTCACGTGACCCCCGTGACGTCACGTGACCCCGCGCGGACGTTTCGGCAGGGTGCCCAAACGTCGCCGCGGTTACGTCGACGGCGACGCCGCTTAAGCCGGAAACGGGCGCCTAAGTTCTGCGCTCTAAAAGGTGGAAGTTTCCATCTATATCCGAAAGAAAAACAACTGAGGAAGTGGAGATTTTAATAAAACAGGGCAAAAGGAAGGGGCGAGCGCGATGGTGTGCTCGAACCACTTATCAGCAGTTGCTTTCACGACGAATCGTGCTGTATTTTGTATCATGTTTTGCTTTTCTTCGCGAGTGTCTGTTTCGTTCTCTGTATACGGATTCCACATGGCGGAACTCGGCGCCAACGAAAATCCGATAATCCGTCTTTTCTTTTCCCCCGCACCAGAATTTCTTTCTCCTTGTCGTCCTTGTTACCTCTCTCTCTGCAAAGTTGAAAAAATGAACAGTCCTTTTTTTTACGATGTCCGAAACAAAAGAACGCTCCTGTGTCTGTTCAACAAATCGGGTTCCGAGGACCCGACATTCAAACAAGTCTTGTCTTTCTTAAGGGGCAGTAGCTGCGGCAGAATGTTGTGATCGAGGAAAAAAATAAAAGAAACATATATTTTACTATTTCGCCAATCCTACCGGTAGGCGAAATAGCAAACTGGGATTTCTTTTTCGAACAATAGAAAGTGCGTTGCTGAACGTTCATGCTCAATACTACAAATGCTCATAATTCTACGCGGTTTACGGCCAGCAAGACAACATGTAATATAACGTCCCAAAAGACTGGCTGTTATGCCAGGGTTTGTTGCGTTTTATTGACAGTAATTATTACTAGACCACAAAAGTACTTTCTTCACTCGCAGGTCAGATATAAAAATAAATTTCACATCTTTTTTTAAATAATATTGTCATTAAGGTCATCACATAACATCTACATCTGTTCAGTGCCTCAAATAGCTGCCATTAAAGAGTTATCTGTCGATCAAATGATGTCCTAGTTTAAAAGCATAATATTAACAAAATAACTCGTTGAGATAATTGGACAAAACGATTTCCACTGTTTCCCATGTTTTTTTTTCTTTCTTCTAAGTTTAAATGAATAATATTTTTTCATATTTTTTTAACTCGTGTTATGCTTTTAAATTGTGTGCCTCTTCAGAATGCTACAGTTCTTTTTTGCCTTAACTCTGTAAATTCTAGGTCATCCACATTTTATTTGCTGTGGAAATCTACTTCTGCACTGTTTACTCAAATGCAATAAACGTGGTGCTGCTCTTAATGTTATTAAGCTTGTAATGTCCAGGATGTGTATAGAAGCAAATGGGTACAGGACTGCCCCTGATTTTTTAAAGATGCAGCAATCGGGATAGAGAACTAGTAGGTTTATCTCAAGGGAGGAAATCAGGAAAACAATGGTGCCTTTGATTGGTATCCAAAAAAGGGGGACAAGGAATCTTTCTAAAACTGCCAATAAAAGTTTTAAAATTTTGGAAATTTAAAACATTAGTGAGTTAAAAATGACCGTTTTCACCCTGCTTTGCCGTGGAAAAAGAAATAAGAACACTCCAGTTACCAGCATTGAAGCCTCGGATGAAGACCTGCCAGACGCAGAATTTGTAATCGTCCGCAATAACTGCAAAAAACATGTTATAAAAAAAATAACAAAAAAAGAACGACAAATATTCGGAGGACACCTAAGCACTTATGAGTTGTTAATGCGAAAGCATCCCTGGCTCGCTGATGACTGCTGCTCCACTGGGTAAGGCAGTGCGGGAGTGCGATGCTCGGCGCGGTTCGTGCTGAAATCATGTGTCCTCTCATTATCATCATCGTCCTAGCTGCGGGTACCGGTTGACGACGTTAGACCTCAAAGCGTAACGTTAGGCCTAACGTTAGGCCAAACGTCAGGCCGAACGTAGCCAGCGTCAGCCAGCATACCCGCCCCCCGCCCCTCCCTCACGCTGCGCCACCAGCAGTTCGGCTGGCTCCTTAGCAACGATGACGCCGTTGCTATGGAGTCACATGACGCGTCGCAGCCAGTGGGAATTTAGGTCCCGTTTCGCTCAGGGGAATTCAGGTGCCGTTTATCGCTGCTAGAGACAACGCCGGATTCACTCAGATAACGCCGGATCGCTCCATGAGCCATTTAATGCTTTCACATTAAAATGAAAAGTTATTAGCGAGACAGTGAGGCTGAGTCTGTGAAGCAACGGTGGCGTCCTCACTTTGGGTTTTGCCGCGCTTCCGCTAGATGGCGGCATCGAAACTTCTCGCCGCGCATCGCTCTGGGGATAACGCGTCAGAGGCATTGTCGGATAAGAACGCCGAAGGACAACTTACAAAACAAAAAGTGTGAACATAAAAAAAAATCCAAGCCATGAGATTTTTATGTTTTCGGTCACTATTCGCAACGTATTCAACCACAAGCGTCGCTGTGGTTGATTTTCCACAGTTGGTCAAATGTTCACTATGACCGTAATCCAAACTTTTCGCGTTCTTACTCTAGGATAAGGGTTTTTGTACCTTGGCGTTCGAAAACCTAACCGCATTCAGCGTTGCTCTATCTCTGCTGTCACGTGACACGACCCGCCGCATTAACTCCGATCTATTTGGGTAAGATTAAGAGCACAGGCTATAATGTCTGGAGTACGATTAATTCTGCTTTCATGGACGGAAATAAAAATAGTGCCGTACTGTCATCCTCGACGGTGTTCAAGAATGCGATGACTCCAAGGTTCACCGTCCTTTTTGCACACTCCATCAAACTTGCCTTTTGCAACGGATGATAAGTAGCACAAGATCAAAACTCGTGACGTCACGAACGAAAGCCATAAAAGGGCGCCACCCAAACATTCCGGTGCTCATAACGACGTGTTGATTGTGCGACTCGCAGCTTCTCGTTAGCATTTCTACGACCAGCCGCCAGGATCGCGACAGGAAACAGCATGACACACCGGTTTCTGTGACGTCATTTGTTGCCACTTCAGGACCACTTTTGATGTATGGGCGGGATAGGACGCTAACCACATCAGTCGGAGACGCGCTTCAGGCACCATTGTTAGCGTCCATAAGACGCGATCCTTTAACATTGACGTGAAGCGCGTCTTGTGAACGGTATACAGCGCCATCTGGCCGAGAAAAAGAGACCCTATATATGCGTCTATCCGTGAGTGCGCTGCTTCTCTTCATAGATTATGTCTCTCCATCCACGTTACCCGCCCTTCGGTGCATTCACCCGGGCACTCACTCGATCCCTCTAACGGTCTAACGGCGTTCGATGTCTCCCGAGACGGAGCCAGCGCTACGCGAGCGAAAGGAATACCTCAGGGACCGGCTGTCGCGACCGGCGCCAAGTTCGCCCCGAGTTTCCTTCGGACGTAGCCCCCGCGTGTACTGCGTCCGTCGGGGGCTCTCACGAGCGGTATTATTTCCCCGGAGCCTATCACATCGACTTCGGCAGTCCAGCCCTCTACACCTCCTCATTGTAACATCCGCTTACTCCGTCTTGGCGCGCGATAGGGCTCGTTGGGAGAACATCGTGCATTTCTGTCGATTCTGAGGTTCGACAAAAGTTTGCCTAAGGTTCGGCAAGCTTCCAAAATTTAAACAAAGAAACAAAGAGCGGATTAGTGAAAATAGACGAATTAAAGAAAGAATAAAAACAATTAGGGACAAGGACAGACAGCGCTGTTCTTTCAACTAGCAACGAACATTTACTGATGTCTCCTTTCATACGTATTATCTTCCTTCCAACTCCTTAAACTGAAGAAGATACATGAAAAAACACCACCCCCCCCCTAAAAAAAAAAAGACGAAATTGGGGGATTTTCATATTTTTGCGGTTGTTTATTCATGTATCTTCTTTAGTTTAATAAGTTGGGAGGGAGATAGTACCTTTTGAAAAAGATATAAGTAAATGTTCGTTGCTAGTTAAAAGGATTGTGCTGTCTGTCCTTGTCCCTAAGTGTTTTTATTCATTCTTTGATTCTTGTTCCGAAATTTAGGGGCGAAATGTTACGAAAATCAATGGATGGATGGATGGTTACGAAAAACCCCGAGACTGAGATAAAATAGGGGACAACACAAGCACCAAGTCTCAGATATGAGACTTGGTGTGTCGGGTTTATTTTCGCAATTATTTTCAATTTCCAACAGATTGTTTGCGCGCTCACAGGGCGGTAGCTTGCGCCAGCTGGGCGCAAAGTTTTACTATTGGACAGTGTTACTCAACGTCTACACAAACATGTCAGATATATGGAAAAAAACTGTTTACACAATTGTTTTTTTATTCTTTTTTTGCGCATTGTAAAAGCACGCATTTGAGCGTTTATTAAATCAATAACTTTTAAGCATGCTGTCAGCCTGAGACAAACGTAAGTCGGTAGGCATGTGAAATCTGAAAATGGCCTTAGCTATTAAAGTAATTATCAAGAAAACCTCTAACATGCAGTCTTAGAAAAAAGGGTCACTATGGTTTTCCCTAAAGGGAGGAACGCTCTTGACACATATGTTCCTGCAGAAAGGGAGAAACGTTCGTCCTGAAAGCAGGGAGAAAAGTTCCTCCGTCGCCTGCATCTCATTATGGCGGCCCCGAATCGAGCAAATCGAGTTCAATAAATCTTAACAAGGACGCTACGTCTATTGTATGGGGCGAGAGGAGCAGCGAATTAAAGTGTAACACGAGCTTTCCGCGAACTGTATTTATTTCCGAGGCATGCTTACCCCCGCAGGTAAAGAAAATTGCGTTTCTAAAGCAGTCACTACGTGTTCTCATCGTCAGCATTTCGATGTCAAATATAGACAACCGGTGCCCAGTTACTTCGATCACTTTGCGTCTCACCTTTGCTATTCCTTGAACTACAATTCCTTCATCCACCGCACATAACGGAGGAGTGGTAAACCATTCGCGAAACCAAAAGCCGCTCTCAAAAAGAGCAAATTCGAAGCAGTCTAGTTGCACGGTAACCAGAAGTTATGGCGAAGCGTGAAAGGAAGTCAAATCGCTTGCCACCGGATGGCAGGGTCAAGCAGAGTAATTGTAAGTAGCTAGGCTAGGTGGCGCTAGGTACCACCGAATTCATGTACTACAAAAAATATTTTTATTTGCTCACACCATCATTACACTTCGGGCCTTCGGGCACCTTTATTATACACACGTGTAGATACATTACGCATACCACTAGCATCAGCTGAACATATACATTGAGCGCAAACACATACACGGCAACACAAACATCAATAGGGAGATTTAGCGAGTCGTTTTTCAAGCACACGGTTCCGAAATCACGAACGGTACAGCTGGTCCGTTCCGTGAAACCGTACGTCAAATTTGACATACTTTAGCGAATCGTGAAAGTTGCGCGACCGTGTAAACGATGATGATGATAGTGCTTAACGGTGGCGCCATCTTCTAGTGAACATGTGAAACATTCTGCAACGTGTAAATCCGTGGCGGACACCGTGGTGGCGGCTCGTGTTTCCGGCGTACGACTGATGTAAACAAGACGGCCGATGTAACATTTGCCGGTCGGAATTTCAAGAACTGCGAAGCTAGATGGAGTAAAAAGTATCTAAACGACCGTAAAGGTATGTGGTGTGTCTCCGTCATCCTGAACTTGAACGATCGTTCACGTTGTGTGCCGTCGAACCAAATCATTTCGTCTGCTCGCGGTCGCCACGGCAGCTAGTCTGCCCGCAGATCGCAAAAATTTACTAGCATGCGTAGTTTACAGCATTCACGATCGCTTACCATTGTGAGCAGTCCTCGAAATGATTTGGTTCAACCTCTCAAATGAAGCAGACTAACAGGACGGCAAATCTCCTCCGCTGTCCTAAGCCTAACGCTCGGCTGGGTCGGCGAAGGCAGTCGCCGAACCGACCGCCATCTTTTTTTACCCGAGTCGTGAACGGTGCTGGCTGCGTTGCGGTGACGACTCCAGCGGCCGGAATGGGAGAAACGAACGAGAAGAGCCTCCCGACGTCCCGAACGACTCGCGCGCGCATGCGCAGTGGCGTCGCCGATGCGTTGGAGGGCGAACCGTTCGTGTGGAAACGACCTGCTAAAACTCCCTAATACAACAGCACACTAATCCGATAACTACTTCTGAGCTCTGCGTTTCCGCCGTTCATACCGGTCGTTTTAAAGGTATGGATTTTATCGGTGACCACCCACCGTAAAATCCCGAAAGATAGCCCACGTAAAATCAAGAAAAATTAGGTGAAAATGAGGAGTGGGCTACCTTTCGATGTGCAGTCAAGAAAAGTTGGAAAAAATGGTATATTTAGATCATGTGTCTGTCAAACTTGTTATCGCGGCGAGGGGTAATGAAGCAAAGCTGACTGTACTTCCCAGTCAGCAATGTTCACCTATATCCCGCCACAGCTATACTATACGGTTTTACGCCAAGGTCATCATTGATCCGAACAGTATTATTACTAGGAGTGGGCAATCTTTCGGCGTTTAAAGAAAATACCAAATCAAGGGAAAAAATTGATGGGTTACCTTTCGGCGGTGGTGCATCTCTCGGGATTTCCCGGTAAGCAATTAATATTATTTCCAGCATGTCAATTTTTTTTCAGCAATGTCATACCTCTGAGAGTATTTTGAGCGGCTCAGGGATGAATTTTTTAGAAAAAGCTAAACGCTCATGCCGTAAATATTTGAAAGCCTATATATCGAGCCGCTCCACTGCGGTTCCAAGCCAAGTGTTTGCTTTTCCGCACGGCACGTTGTAGCCAGTTTCTATATTGTAGCATTTTTTCTATTTCTATTTGTGCTGTTCGCGTGCGGCTGCAATTGTCGTCTTGAATTAATTTCTGTTCAGGGGGTATTGACTCAGGTGGAAGCGAAGCTTCACGGGCAAAGTCGCTTTTCGATTAACTTGAATGCAGTGAAAGCCGCGACTTCCGGCAGGTTTTAACTGTTCGGAGCTACGCCGTGGCGAGCTTGAAAACTTATAGCGCTTATCCAAGCGCGCCACTTGGAGGCCAGTTTCTCCAGGAATCGTAGTATATTTAAACAGCAAAATAAAGAATAGCATTTTTTTTTTACAAAAGAAGATGAGGCGGGAGGGCGGAAACTTCTCCCGTAGGTCTGGAAAAGGAGAAAAGCGTCTTGTTCCTTCCTTCTTCTCGTGTCCGCTTGGGGGCGCGTCAGTAGAAGGAGGAAGACGCGCCATTGCTACTTTTTTTCCTTTTTTTTTCATTGTGTGTACTATTTACAGCATTCGTCTAGTTCGTTCTTGCGAAACAATCATAGAGGTCAGTGGAAACAATTACACAGCACAAATAAGCCCCAGAATGACGGCGCCCACAATAAAGTCTGGGAAATCGAGCACCGATACTCTAAGCGTAGCGTCTATGGTGGTTCTATCTAGAGCAACATGGGTGTACTAGGTAAATATTATCGTGGGCAGCACCAAGCGCCGAAGGCCGCAGCAGTGAGCGTTGAGGTGTCGGCGAGACAGCTGGCGAATGCGAGTCAGCCGCCAAGGCCGCTGGGCTCCTTGTCTATAACCCTCGGTATCTCGAAGATTCGGCTTCGAATGTTCTGTATTACACTCGGGGAGAGTAAACACGAATTTTCTAAAAGTACCGAGAAGCGTTCCTTCTGGGCCATGCACGGGACAAAATAACGTCCACGGTCTACAGCATAAGGAGGCGACTTGGTCTCTTTGACACGCATTAAGCCAAGGTCACACTGCTAATACATCGTATAAAAGACTGTCTACAACACTCTCTGGGATATGTTTCATTTTTATATGGCAATCCTGTCACATTGATCTTACACAAATTGCATTTCAAAGAACACAGATGTATGAAACAAAGCGTGCTTCAAGCACGGTCTAGGCGTGAGCGGATATTAATTTGGTCGTCATGTCTGCAGTGAACACGGCGTCGTTTTGGTCTTTTGTACGATGTAGGAGTAAGCGTGACATGCGGATTAAGGAACCAGTATTTGTGCAAAATATGCCAGGCGACGAGTCAACGCCCGTGCACACTCAAATCGTACGTCAGTCGAGTTGGAGTGCCGACCTGGATTGAACGCAACAAGACACTGTTTAAAATTCCACTCTAGCTAACCCGTCAGCACTGAAATCTCTGGCTCCCTCCCGTGTTAAAAACTTTAATGCCTCGAGAAAAAAAAAATGGAAATAAAAATAATACAATTTTGCACACACAAGTGTGGGTTACGAAGCAACAATAAACAAGAAAAAAAAAGCAAATATGTACAAGAAAAGATAAAGATAATGCGTTCCTTGTGTAAGGCCTCTCGAAGCGGTCGTAAATAATGAAACGATTCGCATTAGGAAGAAAACCGAAACAACCTGCATCGCCTGAACCATCGGCTTTCTGGTTCTAATGTGTAAACGCGTTTTCAATGTTTGTTTTTATTTTTCTTTGCACTGTCTTTATTTTTTTATTTCTTAAAGCCTTGTAATCCTTCGCTTTAAAGCGGCCACCGATAAAGCTAGAAAACAAGCAAGAAACCTCGGTACCCTTCGACAAAAAGACGAAAGCAACTAAAAGCCCATAAGTCGATACACACCCTTCTAAATTTTATTTTCAACACAAATGTTTAGTACGTTATAAAACAAAATGGCGACTTTTTTGCTCGAGAATTTGGAAAGTACGGAAAAGCAGGAACTCATAAAAAATGGCTTATGATTTTGTTAATCGAACTCAATCTAGCACCCAGCATTTTTATTAGTGACAATGATAACCAGATCGGCGGTATATTCTACGCTCGCGTCTATCTCTAGTATCGGTAAGCACGGCACTAATGCTATATATGTGGCTTGCCCTGACGTCACAAGAGCGTTCATCGTGGAGGACCTCGCCGGTAGACGCCCGTATACCATCTAGACCCATATGCATTTGGCACCATCAAATTTGTTTTCGTTTTCCTCCGCAAACGCAAGGATAAACAACCACTGGTACTGTACGATGAAGTCACGTGTGAGCCACGCGTTGACAGAGCTCTCACGCGCTGGCGGACTACTCGTACGTCATACGAAAGACACGGTCCGCGGACATGTTCACAACATTATCTGCGGACACGGCTTAAGCATTTTTGAACCATGTTTGTTTCATACATATGTGTGCTTCAAACAACTATAAAAACAGAGTTTTTTCATGGTCAAGATGACAAGACCTTCGTATAAGAAAAAAACACACACACACCTCAAATAGCGTATGACGTATTGGCAGTGCAACCGCGGATGAAGGTAGCCGAACATGTGTACACAAACAGTTCAATTACGTGCTTGTAAAATTACTCAAACTAAAATTATTTTTCTTCTCGCGCAAAAAAAAAAACAAAGAAAAAACGCCTACCTGTGCGTTTTCTTTTTGTCCTTATAAACTTGAAAAGGATAATCATAGGATGCCCGTTTTATTCATTCCAAATGTAGTTTTTTTTTTGTTGTTGTTGTAATTTTTTTGTAATATTAATCGCTTATTCTTATTCGTGTGATGAAATAAGACCAGGTATTAGAAGTTTATATATAAAGAAAATGCAATTTCTGCCGAAATATTTTGGTTGGAGTTGAGAGTACGGCAACGTCCACTGTTGCCACGAGGCCTCTAAGCGTCTGAGGAAACACAGAGTGCCAGTTCCATTAAATGATGATGTACACTATTATCCGGACTGTACTCCGCGGACTGCAAATATGTTTTAAAGTTGACCTTTCACGTTGCGTGAACTGTCTACGGGTGTGGACTATAGGAGGATTTTCTTTTCTTCTATATTGTTCGTTATGACGAGACATGTCGATTTCGTGAATGGCAGAGCATGTTATCATTGATTGTTATATCATACAAGCTTCTTTGCGAGTTAGTAAAGCGTACATTTGCCAAGGTGCGCTGTGTAGGGAATCTTTTAATTAGAACAACAGTACCTGTTACCACCTTGATGGCAACCTTTTGGAGCAAGTGGCAACATACAAGTACCTTGGTGTTCAATTAACGAATAACCTTTCAATGGAAACCCCACATTCAGTATGTTACTACCCGTGCTAACTGCATGTTGGGCTACTTAAAACTCAACTTTTCATTGGCACCTCTTTCACTAAACTTGTCGTCTACAAAACATTAATCAGGCCTAAATTAGAAAATGCAGCCTCCATCTGAGATCCCGATCACGATACTCTAATCACAGCATTGGAATACATTCAAAATAGGTCAGCCCGTTTCATTCTTTCCAACTGCCATCACACTGCTAGTGTCACATCAATGAAAAATAGTTTATGTTTACCACTTCTCACCTCACGACGTAAAATTTTACGCCTTTGTCTATTTCATAAAATGTATTTTCATAATCATCTCCTACGCAATCAGATGATTACTCCCTCCTTTTACATTTTATCCCGTCTTGACCATCAGCACAACGTTGGATTTACAAGTTCATTTACCACAACATTTACATTTTTTTCTTTACCCCGCAAAGCCGAGGAATGGAACCACCTCCCCGGATTGATTGCTACTATAACTGATACTAACCTGTTTAGAAATTTCATCACTAACTATTTTAGCAGTGACCCATGACCTGTTGTTTTCCTTTGTTTGTTGTATATTCAATATTGTTGACGTGTTGCTATTTTCCTATCTTAGTTTCATGTATGTGCTCTCCCCCTCTGTAATGCCTTCGGGCCCTGAGGGTACTTTCAATAAATAAATAAATGAATAAATTGCGAATTATCTGAGATTTTGTTTTAACTGCAATATGTTTCTGAGGGCTATGCACCAAATTCGAACTATATAGTCCGAAAGATACGGTACGCATTTCAACAATTGCTTGTTCGAATAGAAAGTAATTACTTCAAGCACGCGTCATCTGCGGTGAGGGATGAAAATAAAATTGAGGCGTAGAAAATGTATAATAATTCAAAGGTTTCTTGATGTATCTTTCTTTGAGTAAAACAGGAACAGCAGATCAGACTTTCGATTGATTTTTTTCTACGCGTTTGAAAGTCTCAAAACAGGCTGCGGAGTTGACCAGTTGTGTTGAGAGTCCCTTCGTCCGATTCAACACCTGGAAAACCAGTTCGGCAACATGTGTTCATAATTTCCCACAATAAAGGCCTACCTACATTGTTGTAAAGAAACAAACAAAACCAAGCCACAGACCAAAAATAAAAAGAAAAGAAAACACGCGTCGCGTTGCGCTTTCTTAATCAATGCTGAAGCGCGCGTCGACTACATCTAAATTGAAAAAGAAAGTTGATCTCAGACAGCTGTTAAAAGAAATTAAAACAATTAAAATTAAATCGCAACAATAAAAGTAAAACCAAAAGAGAAAAAGGGAAAAAATCTTCAGAACCAAAGCTTGTTAAAGAGGACAAAGGGATTGACCTAGTAAGAAGTCACATGTTATAATGAAAAAATAGATTAGGGGGCAGAAAGAAAAATGGAGCATAAAAATCAAATTTTATCACAATATAAACAATAAAAGCTGTAAAAGAATTTTACTTGGCATAATTGAACAAGAAAGAAAACAACGGGCTGTAGTCACGGAAGGCTTTATAAATGCGAGGCGTGGCCTATGGAATATTCGCTCTTCCTGATTGGCTCTTCGGCCTTCATATCCGTTAATACAGCCCTCTGATTGACTGCGAATCAATAATTAGATGCCACGGAACGATAATCAAATGCCCTGCGATTTTCAAGCTGCCAGCGACGCTAAAGAAGTTTTTGCTTTTTTCATGTTGAGGCATGTGGATAATCGAATATTGGAGGGAGAGTCACTCGCTCAACGAAAGAAAGATGAACGCGGACTTTGGTGCGAAAGAGAAGTAGAACAGCGTGTACGGGATGGTGATCGAAGGAAGCACCAAGGTACACATATACGGTATGGAGCACAAAAAAAGTGACGTCAAGAAGACGAAGATATAAAAGTAACATTCCCCATTTTGTAACATTATTTAAAAGCCCACGTCGCGTGTTTTCGTTTGCTTGTTTCTTTTTGTTTTTTCATCTCCTAAAAAATGTGCTGTTTAATCAAAGAACTCTGAGCTAAAAAAAGAAGACTCCCCTAAAGCTTTTTGTTTCAATCGAAAACATAATTGTAAATCGAAAAGTGTATTGTTGCCGAAGGGCCGTATATCAGCGTTGTTACAAAACAAGCTTTGATTTTTCCCGAATAAAAAAAAACAACAACATCATGTTAATAAAACAAATTGAAAAGCCACCTACTCAATACAATGGAAAGGACGAGAAACAAGCGTTGAACATGAAACCCAGGCCCCTAAATATTTTTCCACTGGATGTAATCTTCAAAAGATGTAAGAAAAAGACGCGTCGCGAAATGTGTTTTAAGATAGGAGAGCTGCTTTCCTCATCGCCGAAAGCTTACAGCCCCTGAAACGCTTCAAGCCACACTCTTATAAAACCGATAAAACCTTCGCTTAAGAAGAAATGTTGCGAAACATACCCCTAAAAGAAAAGACAGTAGCCAAAACTCGGCGGTAACATCTGATACCAAAATCCCTTAAGAAAAGAAAAAAAATCGAAAATGGGGAGGATAGGTTTAGCTTTTCTAAGAAATGGCTATGTGGTTCAAGTCGTGATATAATAATCTAATAATAGGCTCGCAAAAAGGGCCTCTTTATCACATGACCAGAAACCCCGCGTCTTTAGAGAACCGCAAGTTTAAAATGTATTTTATAAAAAAAAAAGTATCCGAAAGAATCTAGCGTTTTTTTTTGTTTTTTGCAGGGGCGATAAGAGAAAACCAGTCGATTTAAAGCGTCAATATTTCCATTACCATCTCAAAACTTGGTTATGTCTGGAACAAACTTGGATTATATGTGCAATTTTGGCCCTGTTTATATCTTATTTTTTATTGACGATTCTTTCGTATTTTTTCTTAGTCTTTTTTTTTTGCGAGCTTGTTGAGGAGATGAATATATCTGCTTTGGTATTGGGGGCATTCACTGGACGCCATATTTGAGGTCAATGTTTAGAGCGCATGCTCAGAACGAGCTTACATTAATAGCCTGCTAAGACCGGCAATCTTGATGGTGTGGAATGCACGTTGCAAAAGAACTGCGGAAGCTCGCCGTCAGCACGCGCTCAGCAACCACGCACACAGATATGACCGCCAGTGAATACTCCCTATTCGGTGAAGCTATTCCCGATTGATCGATGTTTTCATACAGTGAGCAGTTACAGCGAATGCATTCGTGGGTGTCAAACGACAAAAAAAAAAAAAACGCGTGATTGATCCTAACCACGTGTCAGGTTCGCTCGGTTCCTGACACAAACAGACGAATGAAATAGGAAAAAAAAACTTCTAGAGTCGTCAAATTTGTATCGCGTGGTCAGACGCTCCTCTGCGAGCATCGCATATACATTCTTTTGCCGTTGTGTTCTTTTATTCTACAGAGCCGCTGAGCGTAAGCGACTGGCACGCTCTCCTTCAACTCCTCTGGCCTGATATTCCGGAAGGCCTCGTCCTCAAGTCAACAAGGTTCGTTACTTTACGTTCACGCCTTTGGTCTGGTATTACAACTTTTCGAGCAAAAAATAAATCACGATGGTTTCATAAAGTAGCGTTTTATTTTCTTCGAATACGCAAAAGTCGCCAAAAGCCATGCTGTCTAAAAGCTCTTGTTCGCCTATTATTTCCTTAGACGGAGAGAAACTGAGGGAGAGGGGGATATAAGAGCACGCACGGACGTCAGAACACCGCACTCTGATTGAAAGGGTTAGTGGTATAGACGCCAAAAGCTAAATGCCTTTGCCTTTACCCGTATGTCTTCCTCCAATCAGAGCTATCAAGAGTGTCGTTTGCTTCTCGTGCTGTGTCTCACGTTCGGACGCTGGACGCGGGCATTCGATGTTCGAAGGGTAAGAACAATGGGTGGGGACAAATGCAGCTAGCGTGTGCACTTACTCACTGATCCTTCCTCTCAGAGCTCGACGCTATAACGCCCCCGCGCCCTCTCATTCTCTCCTCCTCACCCTCAATTTCTTTCTGGTTAGCATGCCTGAAATAACTGCCAAGCTAATTTTCTGTACAAGATTTAAGCTGAACGCTCAATGTATAAAAAAAATGGGGATTTGAAACGCAACATATTCCTTCTACTTATTAAAAGTTTTCTTTTCTTTTCTTTTTTTTTTGGGGGGGGGGGAGGAGGGGGGGTGAGAGACAGAAAGAGAGAGACATTTCTTGATTCACGTTTCCTTCACAAAGTAGAAAACCCGTGCACATTAATGGAGGTCGACGTCCTTGTATTTTGTTTAATAAATTCATGTTTAGGTAATGGTCAAATTACCTGTTCCCTATACCATACACCCCTCTATACTAAAAAGAAAAGCTTTAAAAAATGTTTCAAAAAGTTACGTAAAAAAAAAGAGAAACAGATTCAGACGATCATTTTCATTACAGGCGCCATGCGGCTGCAGCGGCAGCTTTCGAAATTATTATTAAGACTTATCTTGCAATTAAATAATCGCTTCAATCGATTGACCGCCGTCGTCTACTGGTGCCTATATCAGAGGCTTTGGTCTGTGTTTGTTCCTCCTCTCTATATTACAGCAGCAAAACAATGTACAGTGTCTCGCAACAAAGTGCAGGGTTTTGTCGTATAAAGAAGAGTCCCAAACTAACGCAATTGGCTTAAGTAATTTTTTTTTGTTTGGCAATTTAATATTTTAGAATCTAGGGATGGAAAATATTTGGACATTTTTCATCCCTAGATATTTTATAAGGATGCAGAAAATTATCAGCCAAAATTATGACACTTTATATCATCACGGAAAGTTGGGAATAGACATTCAACTTTAATCTTTTGCGGCAAAAAAGATTTTCAGTTTTAAAAAAACCCGCTTTATGAAAACATAAAGTGTTATATATATACTATATAAATTAGCGCGAGCAGTATACTCCATATGATGCATTTATTGCAGAAATACAGTTTGTGTGCACTCGAGCTGGTGGATGTTGATCCTGTCAAAAAGTACCCGAGGCTGTGGTAAATAGAAGAAAAAAAGACACAGAAAGGGGGTACAGGAAAGAGATCCTTTTCCAGTGTACTTTTTCTTCTACAAATTTTCTCATTTTTTACTAGCCTCGGGTAATTGTCAACATCATCAGCGTTTAACGCGATACTGTGTTCGTTACGTGTTTCACCAAGTATAATAAATGTTCCGCGGATTTCTCGTTTCTATTGTTGTTTCACATTGTTATCTCTATTTCAGTCTTGCCATGGCAAGGGAAAGAACGTCCCATTCAAAGGTCGAGGCGCGCAGCTTTCTGCGTGCCTTCGGAGTTCAACTTGTGTTTGAAGGTGATGTTCAAGATGCCAATTTCAGACGGTCCGAGAGTTCACAATATGTTACATTTGGGACAAATTGGTGTCACATCCCAGTTTCGTAGGCTTCGATAAGAGTTGAACATTTTTATGATCTTTATTTTCTTCAAAATGAAGATGGGGCGAGGGAAGGGAGGGGGGGGAAGAGGGAGTAAACCGTATTTTTTTTTAGTACTAATGTCAAACCAAAACCAAGTCCATACTAACGATCGTAAGCACACGCTCTTGTGAGAACCGGGGTAGCTCAGGCCCGTTCACACGGTACGGTTTGCTTTTTTTGTATTACGTTACAAGAAATTACCCTTGCCTACGACCCAGAGTCGCCGGGAACCGTATCCGGAAAAGATTGTGGAGTGAGTCAACAGGGCAGATTTGGCCCTCTGATTGGCGTGCTCTGATTGACCTCAAATCGTATGGCTTATGGGGGTAGAAAGAAGAGAAAAAGAAGGGGGGGGGGGTGCAAACTTAGTTAAACACGCCTCTGTGAATCATAGGCTGGCCTTTAGCTCGCTCAAAGATTTGCCAACCCAATGTACAGAGCGCGACACTTTTAGTGCGAACAAGCGATCACCGGTTTTTCCTGTTTTTCTCCTTGAAACAAAGGGATGTCGTCCAAGTTATTCTTGCTACAGAAAGAGCTCATTTAGTTCTATAATGTAAGCGATATAATTTTGTGCTCGCTAATACTATTTAGAAGTAAAATTCGAAAATGCGCCGATGTCGTGTTCGCGCTAACAGTGTCGCGGCTACAAAAAATCGTTGAGGCATGTTTACCTACCTCGCAACCTTCTTCTCCCCCCCCCCCCCCCCGTGCACCAGGTGAAGGGATATGTGTGAAAACGCGCCAATCAGGGTGTCCAAACTGCCCTGTTTACTTCACAAGCTTTTTCCGAATACGCCAGCGGAACATTCGTGCTACGTACGAAGCGTGGCAATCGATTCAAGCCGTAACACAGGAGCGTTTGCTTTGCATAGCTTGGCGCGTGAAATACGAAGTACGGATGTCCCGGTGACTAGCAGTCGTGTCATAACCTAACGTAAGAAAATGTAAGCAACGTTCATTCACACAGCACCGTTCAACTGCGTTCTTTTTTTTTTACGTTGGGTAACGGTATGACCGCGATTCACCAGGACATCCGTACTTCGTATGCCACGTGCAAAGATAGCCCTTGAATCGGTTGACACGTTTTACGTGAAGCACGGATGCTCCGGTGACAGTGGCGTAACATAACGCAACTTGAGCAAAGGGGACTGCGTGAACGGGCTTCTGGCGTGGTATACGCCGCAGTCTACGGTGTATGCCAACAGCGTAGATTGCGGTGGCCGAAATGTCTCTTTCATAAACGTCCAAAGATGTTGTCTCTAGTTGCTTGTGCAGCGCACTTTAAGTCCGAACCTGTCGGTGCCCTACAACACCTACGAGTTCGTTCTTCGCTCTTAGTTATAAAGGTTCAGCCAAAAGAGCAGTCTTCGAATGAAACGCAGCGCCCCATAAGCCTTTGTCTGTAGAGCTCTGTTGCCCAAGCGGTCGTGTCTGATCAAGCGTCCTACATAGTTGAGAAACTGTTTGGTTCTTAAGAAACCGTGGTCACTAAAAATGTATTCAACGGCAAACTGAAAAATAAAAAAGACAGATCATGATCGGGTTTTAATTGTAAATGTCTCTTTTTGTTTCGAAGTACCACTTCTTAATGTAATCTGATTTTGGTACTCTGAGATGCGACTGCCGATTACCTCAACATTCGTGTGCCGCGTGCCAGGCTACTCCTGGAATTTATTGCCGCGCTTCGTACGAAGCACGAATATCCCGATAATTTGCAGTCACGTATCGCAGTCGATCAAACGCTACCAAGTGAATGGGCCTTTCCTAATGCATGCATCGTTTTACAGGATTGTTTATGGTGCCAGCTGAACATTCAGGAAAAACACGTAGAGAGAGACGCAGCAAAGGCCTTTTCTGTGTCTCTCTTTATGCGTTCTTCCTTTGTGTTCAGCTGGCACCTCAAACAAACAAAGAACCATCTAGGTCAGCTTGAAGCCGTCACTCGTTCTACAGGAGCAGCACTGGGGTATTCTCGTTTTCAAATTATCAGTCGCGTCTTACGTTTAAATAATGACCCGATAAGTCTAGCCTTATTTTTAATAGCCCAAAGCCCGTTATAGGCACGTAAAAAGTAAGCACATTCTTATAACAGTGGATATCGTTAAGGTCTTTTAGTGAATGGTATAACCATACAAAGTGTGTTAGAAAGTAGGAAGTGAGCGTGGTATTATATTGTTTATACCTGGTTCGGAACAATGACCATTGAGTTAAGTAACCAAAAACTACAGCGTCAGTGTTTGTATAGACCTACACGGAGCGTCCGCGCATGCGCCGTGATGACAGCAGCGTCACCGCAGTGACGTGATGTCAGAGTCGCTTATTAGTGTATCCGTGAACCGAACCATGACGCGTTTCTTTCTGTTCATAAACCTTTGCAGACTTTCTGACCGTAAGTGAAGAGATCTTCAAGGAGCTGGGAGGAACAGGGCACGACGCAACATTCGGCAGGAAGGAGTTCTTAAAAAGACTAGAAGAGTGTCGACAGCACCTCTCGACCGAGCATCGCCAGCGTTCGGCGTAAGTCGACGTCGCTTCGACACTTAATTTTTTTTTACGTGAATTAAGACGCTCACGCGCCGCCGAAAATCTAAAACAAGACGAGAGCACACGAGTGACAGTAAACTACTGAAAAATGTATAACGCAAATTTCAAAACGTTTGAGGGCACCGCGTATTCTCAGTGGTTTTAATTCGCTCGAATGAAGACACAAATTTATATTAACCATGTCGTTTTTTTTGTTTTTTTCTAGAACGCGCCATAAAATGAAGGCCTGAAACAAAACCTAAAACACTCGGTCAAAACGATAATAACTTAACTTTGCTAAAGCGATGAACACAATTTTATTTTTGTCTAACAACTTAAGATTTGCTTCTTTGCGACTCAAGAAAATATTCGTGCACCATCGTGGCCAGTCCTAAACGTTTAAGCGTAAACAGAAGGTATATTTGTGTGTGGCATCTACGCGAGAAGCGTTTGTTTTTTGTCACTCCATTACAACAAAGTCCTTCAGAACAATACACCATGGCTAACTATAGCGGCGTTTGTCGGTTCGTGATTTGTTTTCATCGGGCATCCTAGGCTGCATCCCGGAGCAATGTAGGACCATAATCGGCGTTAGCCGCGCCCTACTATAGGAAGTATTCACTGGCGGCCATAGCTGTGTGCACGGCTGCTGTGCGCGTGCTGATGGCGAGCTTCCACGGTTCTTTTGTAACGTGCATTCCGCACCATCAAGATTGCCGGTCTTAGCAGCCTATTAATGTGGGCTCGTTCAGAGCATGCGCTCTAGACATCACCCACAAATATGGCGCCCAGTGAATACTCCTTATACGTTAATATAGAAATGGCGAAACACCATCGTAGTCTACGACGGAGTAACTACACCTTCTCTATTCCTCGCAATATAGTCTTTCACCGCAGGAACACCCCCGCAGTTTCTTGCTACATAAGTTTCGCAGGGGAAGCTCCACTTACAGCACGCGCTGGTTGACTTATGTTGTGTTTCGCCTATGCATGCGCTGAAGTGTTGTCCAAGGAAGAAAGCTGGCGCTGGCGAAGGAGCTTCTACTGCAGAGATTACGTTGCATCAAACTATAAAATGAGGTTTTGTGTGACGTGAAACGTTCTTTAGCTAAGTCCTGAGCATTTAGTCAAGCCTGGTAAGAGAAGCCTGATGAGTGTGGCCGCGAAGCTCGATGCTGATTGGTTAAGGGGGTAGTCACGTGACCAGAGGAGTAGGCGAGGAGGAGCGAGATAGGCGAGGAGGAGCTCGACCACCTGTGCGCACCGAGGGAGGCGTACTCCAGAGTATACGGGAGGCTCCGGAAGATCGCCAGGTTTATCAGCCCCTACCTACGTGAAACTCGGGAGTATCACTAAACGCTCGTGATGCTAGAACGCTTCACGTACGCAACACCATTGCCTTACCATCTTTTATATGTATATTTTTTTAATGATTTCAAAGACAACAGTTGTGCTATACACCACTGTGAGGCCGTAGTCACGCTGTTTCCTACATCGTACAAAAGGCACGGTGTTCGTTGCGGACAATAGTTTCATCATGTCCGCATGTTCGAAGCATGTTCCATTCATACCTAGTCATGCTTCGAAAACCTCTGCAGATATTCTTTTTTTAAATGATCAATGCGACGGGACCGTCTGCATACATGAAAGAAACGCGCCTGATAGAGTAGAGAGTTTTAGTGAACCGTTTTCGAACAACCGATACGGTACCATGGGCCCTCCGGTATGTACTGCGCATGTGCGAGTCTTTCGTGGGACTGTCTCTTGTACGATGTTTTCGTGGTGTGACTGCGGTTTTGAAGTGTCCTAAGCGAATTCTTTTTTTTTCTGTACTTCTTCGGTCACTATGTCCTAACCTCTCTAGGCGCTTCAAACATATATCTGAAAGTTTGCTTAGATATATTCTTGTTTTTAAGAAATGTTCCTATGTCGCGACTTTTGCACGTGCAAAATAATGCGCATCCACACTGCGAAGCGTCGCCAACAAAAAACAGCCGACGCGAGACAAAATTTGCTCACTTTTGTAGTTCTGTTTTCCTCGCTTCCCTCGTATCCTAAGACTCGGGTCTTCTCTTGCGGTGGTGTCACGGCACGTATATTGCGCAGAAAGTCCCCGATAAAGTGTAGTATACCAACAGAACGTGGAGGCGGGCGCAAGAAACTGTGATGGCGTCCTTCCATTTCGAACTGCGCACGCCAATACATGGCCCAGCGTTTCGCGTTGCCAGCTGGCGTTCTGTTTGCATTTGCCTGGCTCTTGTGGAAAACAACCGACTGGTTCGATTTGCATGCAAAGTAATATATCCCGCATGGCGTGAGGCAGTGCAGTCCAGTGTGTGTTTTCACATGCTATCCTGGGAAGGCTTATCCAAATCGAACGCTTCAACTTCACGTTCAGTAGTGCTGAGTCATTCACGTTGTCTGTAGAGCAACGAGGTAGAGGGGCATAGAGCGATAAACTGGTATCCTGATCGCCAAGCGAAAGTGACCACGACTTGTCTGCCGCCATGTTGCTACAATTTTGAACACTAGACACGTGACCGTACCAAATCTCGAGGTTTTTACGCAAAACTGAGCCAAGATATGTATGGAAATCGCCGTAAAAAAAAACAGAATAAAGTATTTTTTCAATACTGTTCGCCCCAGAGATCAATGTCTAGCTCCGATAAAAATCCAAAATACGGCACCGCGGCTGACGGCATCTAGCGGAGGCATTGCGATGCTGCCCGAGTTTTTGTCGTAAAAGCACATTTTGAGGCTTAAAAGAAAGGAAACATAACTTTTCTCGTCAGTACTGGTATTAAAGGTCAAAAATAAATTATTTGTGCGCGGTACTTCATTAAAATTTAGACGTAAAACTATAAGGTCACATGTCTAGTGGTCAAAAATGTGCAACGTGGCGGTGGCCAATTGAAGGTCACTTTCAGCTGTCAGTTTATCGCTCTAAGGCCCTCTATTTCGTTGCTGTTGAGACAGGGTAGGTGCGTCGTGGAGAGGGATGTATCGTGAAAACTAGAGGCCGGTTCACACTGGACCAGTTCTCACGTTACGTTAAGTTACACTACGATACATTATGTTTCGTACAACGCATTCAATGCGCATGCGCACAAGAGTGTCTTCTTACGTTACGTTACGCTACATGCGCTTACGACGAGCTATGATACGCACAATCATAGCAGTGTATAGAGAGAGTATCGTCAATGGGAGGCGTGGGCAGAGCCACGGCGTGTACCAAACGCAGAAAGAGGGCTTGACATGCTTGACAGGTTCGACTTCTGGACAACAAGAAGCCATAAAGATTCCCTAACGGTGTTAGCGAGAAACAGTTTTAATCATAGGAATATGGTTTTAATGAGCGCGTAAGAGTTAAACGTAGTAACCATTCATGATTGAAAATAGGGTGGACCTGATGTTTCGGTCATGATCATGCACAGATATGTAAGAAACAAATGTGCCGCTCAACTCTGTTTTGCTCGGACAGAGTGTAACCGCTCGGACGGCAGATTCCCGGCCCTCGACGCCTGGCGTAGGTGTTAGGTCAATCGTTCCGCTAATCGCGCTCTTCCACCATGATTTTAGATGACCGTGATTGGAACATCACTTGCACCATATCTTATATCACCCAGAGTTTCTCCGACACACTTATTAAGTTTGTTTTTCGCGGCCATCGTCAGGGTATTAATCCTGGCTTCTGGGTGGCCACATTCGCATTTTCTAAAGAAGCCCTGGAACACGCCGATCCCTCTTTCGGCCAATGGTGCCTCCTCATTTTTCTCGTATACTTCCCAAGTAATGGCCAAACTCTCTTTATACACGGCTTTGCGCACAATGCAGAGACGGCTGCAGTTCCAGTGTGTGTTTTAAAACGCTAGACTATACTTCAGTTACAGCTTAAGTACAGACGGAGCCGACGAGCTGATGGGACTAATCAGACAGCGTCAAAGGCACACAGTCACTGTGTTCGCCATGTTTCTGTGCGTGTTCAATCATCGCTAAACCAATCATGAGCAGAAGAGGCCCAGTGACTCTGCGCTTTTGACGCTGTTTTATTGGTTCCTTTAGCTCATAGCATATGCTACGTCTGGACTTAAGCTGAAACGAAGTATCGGAAGGTGCCAACTGCTTCCGCTCGATCGCGCTGAGTCATTCACGGCAACGTCGTTCACGTGGGAAGGAAGGCTGTGTCATCATTAGTATCATCCCGTCATGAGCCGTCCCGCCGAGAAAACGCGGTAAAGAAAACAGAGTGTCCTTGAAAGAGTAAGCGAACTTCTCGACGACAAATGACAAATGCAAAATGTGCAAGGTCATTCCCATAACCCATAATGTCAGAATTCTAGAGACTTGGATACCCATCCAACTACGCATCCGTGTGCGACGCGGAAGATTCGGAAGCAACTTAACTCCAAGGAGTGTGCGAATAGGTAGTTCA
Source organism: Ixodes ricinus (assembly GCA_037355805.1). NCBI lineage: Eukaryota > Metazoa > Arthropoda > Arachnida > Ixodida > Ixodidae > Ixodes > Ixodes ricinus. Next base: position 27,857 of record JAZHYW010026669.1, read on the forward strand.
AATAAAATAGCACTGCGTCATTCGTAGCCTTCACAGTTCAAGGGAAACCCACCTTACACACCGGCTGTCTTTGCAGTGTCGAAGCTAGGAATGACGTTGCATTATGCGATTTTCGAAGCAGTACAGCACACTCGCAGTGCTCTATACTTCGTCTCACTCTACGATGGACTAAACGCAAAAGCTACGGACCGCCAGATCCAATTATGAGCCACTTAGAAATTGCGTGGTATTTCCCTTTGATGCACGTATCAGTGCCCGCGTCTCGGATCACTGATAGGGATGGGCGGACAGTGGTTCGAACCAAATAGAAGTAAGTGACTCAACAACTTTACATTGCTAGAAAAGCCACTGCGTACAGGCTGTTTGCAGTGTCGAAGCTATAGAAATGATGCAGCGTTTTTGGGCTCGGAGCACTATTCGTCCACCCTAATCAACGCTGAGGCATGTTATAGTTTAGCGTGGAACGTGATTGGACCTGGCGGCCCGTGGCTTTGGCCTTTAGTCCATCGTAGGATGAGACAAAGTATAGTATCCAAACTCGTCCAACACAATTTGGAACCCAGTGTTCGCGGAGCGCAAATTGGAATGGGGCGACAAAAGCGCTGCGTCATCGTCGCGCGAGTCCAATCGGCGCGCTCCACGAACTTTGGCCCCAACTTTGTGTTTGACCATAGCCTCTTCTATACTGACAAAGCCTGTTAGATCGCCACGACACGCGGCCGCCGAAAGTGAAAAGGTAGAGCGGCAGGCAACGGATGAGAAGAGAGCCTAAAAGAGCCATGTAACGGGCGCCCCGCTGCGGCGAGACGCAGAAACGCACTTCTCCCGAGCGATGGAATGTCCGCTCGTGCTCCTCGCGTTCTTCGCGCTACCGCTTCTTTGCTCGTCGGGTTTGAAAACCATGTTTCGGGTCCTCACCGCTGCAAAAGCTGTGCGCTGAATACGAGGTTTCCCGAGAAATGCTCCTCTGCTATAAGATCCTCGCGCTACAAATCTCCGACCGGGCACACTATGGCTTCGTCATCGAACTGCCAGGCTTTGTGAGTATATAGGAGGCTATGGTTTGACGAGTTTAGGGCCTCTAAACTCAACATTAACATCCTTCAGACGAAGACAAGAAGCATGAATCCAGCCTTGGATAATCCGCTTCTGGATTATTCAGGGCTCAAAGTTTTGAAATAATCGGTTCACTCCTTGCAGCCATAATGAAGGAAGAAAAGCGTCTGGCGACTGACCTGGGAATCAAGTCAGTAGTTGGCTGTTTATTAGTATACGAAAGATGGTAAACACGCGTGCGCAAACAGTATACGCGAGCGTCAAAACACATGCACATATTATACTCCGTTTCACCTTATGTTGTACCGCAGCGAAGGCTAGAAGCGCGAGCTTATAGCGTTGGCAGCTGGCCCTTGGTGCACGAGAGCTTGTGCCGCCGAGATGTGCCCTAGAGCAAGGAGCTCGAGCTTGTAGCCTTTCCTGCGGTACAACATCAAGGTGAAACAGAGTATAACACCTCTCGGCATTTTGCTTACCTATATTCCTGAGCACTAATACCTGGGAGAGCCTGCTTTAGTGACGCCCCGTAAAGCAGGGAGCATTCCTATACCTCGATCAAAATACGATATACTTGCGAGTTAGACCTATAGGTCGAACTCGCAAGCATTTCGTATTTTATGCGGAAATTTCCCGCATTGTATATTATTTACGTATAAGTAAATATACAAGGCGGGAAATTCCCGAGGTGAAGTGGATTTGTGATCGTATTGAACTAAAACTTTTCTCCGTTAACGAAATATAGTGTGCAGTATTTCCTTCGCGACTGAATGCTAAAATCTATCTCCATAACAGGCATCAAGAATAAAATCTCTTGCCAACTTGCTTAATTTTTGCTTAGTGCCGTTCCTTAGAGTTGTGCAAACTTCCTGTGCATCTTCATTTCATCGGACATTTTAATCTGCAGGTGGCCGGAACGTGCTGTAACGGAAGCCATCCCGGAAAACCTTAGTTGTTTCAGTGACGTCAGCAACATTTTGCTTGCGAGTCATGTCGACGAACAGTTCTAGCAACGGCCAATAAAAATACTGTTTTTGCTTGAGTCGGTCTTTAAGTGCACCATGGCGAAAGGTAAGGTAAAAGACACTGCAGGCAGGCACTACAGTGTCCAAATGAACTAATATATTTGTCGTGATTTTGTTTCTTACTGTTTTGGGATTTTTTTTTTTTTTTGTAGAATCCGGCACACAGACAAATCACCAAGCAAAAATCTGCTTGATAATCAGACTCCATGTAAAAACAAAGTGGCAGACAATTTACATCAGACGCTATCTGTTTTGTATTATTCAGTGAGCTTTGAGATATAACAAACGAGAGGAGCGCATTTGAGTTTTGAATCAATTAAATCCATTAAACCAAAACGTAAACAAAACAACAACAACAAAAAACGCACGCCAGCCGGTGCACTATTTACATATTAGCCAGAAAAAAAAACAACATAAATTACAACGACGACGAACACAAGTATTCAATTTATGTTGCGCAGTTTCTCGAAGGTTACCGCTGGAAATTCAATCTGCTCTGTTTACTCACGCGAAATCCTTCAGCGTAAAAGGCGCTTAATTATTGCTTCAATCAGAGTCCACCGTCTGCCCCGTCGTTTTAACACCGCCTGTTGTTTTCACAGCTCGCTGCCACCGTCACTCGAGCAGCCGAATGTAAAGTTAAAATAAGGCTTTGCTACTTACGCACTTTTTACAATCCGGAGTTACGCGCGAGAGCGCAAGATTTACTATTAGAATCAAGCATCGTCTTGACAAAGCGCTGGCGCGGTGGCGTCATACTACCAGCGTGGTACAACGCAGTATGCAAAGCTAGCTTTATTATTAAAAAAAAAAACAATTTAGGACAGGAGGCGTCATTGGCAAATTATGCGTAGTAATAAATCTTGTATTTGAGGCATATTATTTTTTTTTTAGGTTGAAAGCATATTATTACAGTGGACTAAGTTGCAAGTTCATGCAGTTTTTGTTTGTTATTGAACGGTAGTTACGTTTATACAAGTCATACACTTTATGTCAAATATTTTTGCTTCAAGACTGTTTTATAGTCGGTAATATACGCACGACAATCGCAAAATAGAAGGAGCAATAGGTTTGAGATTCATCTACGTGGATTGCAACAAAATAATTTACAAGTTTCGGTGATTTGTTTTAACATTGCTAAAGAACGCGAGAACGTCGTAATAACAACTAAAATACAACATGTTGTTGCTTAAAAAAAAAGCTGCATTGTTGAGGTGAGAAGCACTCAGCATCAATGTAGCACGAAAAGAGCGTTCCAATGAACAGCGCTCTGGAACAAAAGAGAACCACCATTGTTTCTTTCATTTGTAGAACTGTCACGAGAACTCGTTATACTTGGAATAAAATACCACGTTGAACTTAGTTTCTTCTTCATTTAGCTGCAGATATAAATAATTTGTGAAACGTTTTGAGGCATTTCATTCCCATTTTGGAAGCACTGAAAGACAAACATTTTTATGAAGGACAGCTCCGTCTATTTTCAGCCCGTCCGTCTCATGACTATACTTCGTTTCAATTTAGGTCCGAGCGCAGCCGATGTTATGAGCCGAAGGGCCAATCAAACAGCGAAAGAGGCACGAAATCATGACGTGCTCTCTGCAGTTGATAGGACTAGCCGGTATTCGCCGTCTCTCTGTGCTTTGCTCCTCCGCCGGCTAGCCCTATCAACCGTTGAGAGCACACCATGACGTTGCGCTTTTTGCGCTGTTTGATTGGCCCTTCGGTTCATAACATCGTCCGCGCTCGGACCTAAGGTGAAACGAAGTATAATTGCGACCGAATCTGCTAGCGCACAACAGCTCGGAGCACACGGAGTGAAAGCTCGCGCTGCAATACCCAAGGATCCTGGCTTCGATCCAAACTTCTGCCCGTTTTAATCTGCACGAGAATCGCACAGGCGTGCGGTCGTGTAATCACCACTGCGTGATGCACGTTAATGACTCTAGGCTAGCAGTGGTATTGCACGGGTTATATTTTTTTCTCATTTACAGCGGAAGTTAGCTCCAATGGGGTAACTTCCCGCAGTATAAAGAAACACAATTACGTTATTACGGACGACGTTTACCAAGTTTGAGAGGATGTCCTCATAGCCTCATTATTACGCGTTTTGAAAGGTATCTAGCGTGCCCATGGGCACCCAGAGCAACCGGAAAAAGGGGGAGGAGGAGGACAAGAAAGCGTCGAGCAGGGACGCAGTGGAGAGATGTGGGGTGTGGTAAAGGAAGCGCCAGAAAAGGCCGTCTGGGAGTGAGTCAGAACGTGAATAGGGCTGGAAAAGGAGAGAGTGGAGATGGAAAGAATTGCCCTGGCGACCGCACGCTCCTCCAGTAGGGACACGTCGGTGAGACCACGTAACGTAGCAGCGTGAACCAGCCTGAGGTCACTGTTCCCGACGACCGTGATCCCCCCGCGTGCATCCTGCGGACTGGCGTCCGTAAAGAGGGCACGAACGGTATCGCAGCCTACAGGATACGGCTGTACGACATGAGAGCGCAGCAACACGAGAGCGCCGCGACACGAGCGCCGCGACACGCGAACACACGACGGGAGAGCGCCGCGACACGAGAGCGCGTTCCATTAGAGCGCGCGTCACGAGAGCGCATGTGCGCGCCTTGGGAATGATCGATGTTTGAGTCTTCAAACACATGTTTTCTCGGATTGAGCGCTGTACGTCATTTTATCGGTTGAGTACGCAGACCTGCGGGAAGTCTAAAAAGTCAGCAGAACCCATCCTTTGGGAATGATTATCTACGTTAATGCGAATAGCATCAAACGGTGCGGAGTTATGCGCGTTCGTCAGGTGGCCGGCACACTCTAGATACGCCAGCCCACTCTTGAGGCGATTCTAAATTTGTTGACACTTTCACAGCCCTGCGCACGATCTCCGCAGCCCAGCACGTGCGTTTGTGTCACTTAGGAAGGCGAGCAAAGCACGCGCCATACGCACAAACACTCAAAATGGTACCGACCAGACTTTCTGACGTCTCAGCTAGTCTCAACCAACGGTACTCTAAACGGTTGTTTATATCTTTACCATAGGACGCGCTTTACAGCGCTGTCACAGCTACCGGTGCGCGCGCGTTCCATGCACGAGTTGCTCACCCTCTCCCGCGCTCGGGAGAGGGTGATGTAGCGGCCGTGCTCAGCCTCACGAGAGCGGAATGAGCCCTCGTGCATGGAACGCGCGCGCACCGGTAGCTGTGACAGCGCTGTAAAGCGCGTCCTTTGGTAAAGATATAAACAACCGTTTAGAGTGCGTTGAATGACTGCCTTCATAGCTCTGTGGTTAGCGCGTCTGCCTGCTGATCAAAGGGTCAACGGTTCGAATCCCAGCCGGCACCGGTCTTTTTTATTTATTTATCGACCCGCGGCGTAAGAGGTTAGATAGCCAGACAGATACATAGATAGACGAAAAGTGCGTGAAGTATCCAAAGAATGCTATTCGCATTAATATTCGCATTAAAATACAATTTTCGGAAACTCAAAATGAAGAAGCAAGATACAGAGTTTCGGAAATATAGTTGTTTCTTGATTGGCGTTCCATAATATATAAACAAAACAAAGAAAAACCATTCAAAGACTGAATGACCGCGCGACTCCGCGGAGGGGTCTAGCATGCACCTTTGGTCGCACTTTTCGACTAGCTTGCTCAGATTCATTGCTAAGCGAACGTAGGTGGCCTTGCTGCTCCTTTAAGGTTCTCCACGAAGTACATCCGCCAGCTTCTGCCCTGTGAAGCTCTGCTTTCTTTCAAATGCGGCCACTAGCTTGTACGTGTCCGGATGATGCAGCCCCAAGGACTTCTAAAATGCATTGTGCCAGGACTCGAGACCTTTTTTTCCGGGGCATTTTTCCCGGGAACTTTTTTCCCGGGGACATTTTTTCCGGGGACATTTCTGTCGGAACCCTCTACCAACCACGCTATTTGACGGTGGTAGTTGCAATTGCAACATGAACCATATAGCCATAAATTAAAGGGGTAATTATATACTTTTAAATGATTGCCCAGAATATTCTACCGTATATTGGTACTTCCAATGTCCACCAACTTTGAACAGCACATACAGAAGACAACATCCACAAAGCACAAAGCCCTACTTTAAACATATATCGTTTTGATATAAGAAAAAAAACGCCCTGTATGTTGCACATAATTTACAGTATACTGGGCAACTAACTTACGTACAAAAAACTGCGCTATCTAAGAAACCTTGTGTTTGAAGACTCCAATATCGATCATTCCCAAGGCGCGCACATGCGCTCTCGTAACGCGCGCTCTAATGGCAGGCGCTCTCGTGTCGCGGCGCTCTCCAGTCGCGCGCTCTCCCGTTGGCGCTCTGGTTTCGTGTGCTCTCGTGGCACCCTTCCACAGGATACGCGCGTCGGAGGTAGCGCGAGCGATCGTCGCGCCGGGCCGTGTGACGGGTAGGATGCATACGGCGGGGAATAGGAGCCACAGTGAGTTTGGCACGTTAAGTGTGGGAGGGACCAGCGGCGGTGGGGAAAGCAGGACGGGGTGGGAAACCAAGAGTGGCAAGGAGACTGTGCCCTAAGCCATCGAGCGCAAGGGCATCAACTGGGCAGCCTGGTGCGCTTCAATGAGTTCATGCAGGGTGTTGCTCCCCTAGAGCCGCTCCAGGCAAACGGTGGCTGTGCGAACGGGAAGACCGAGCGCCATTTTCTGGGCCTTCCGGAGTAGGGTAGACATTCGTTTGTGTTCGGCCTGGCTCAGGTAGTGGTACGGTAGATGGTAGAGTCAGCGTGTATGTATCAAGGCCTGGACAAGGCGTAAGGCATTTGCCTCTTTTAGGACATTTCGTTGGTTAGAGACGCTGCGTAGCATGTGCATGATTTGGTTGCACTGGGTGGTGAGTTGGTGGAGGGTTTGTGTTGCCTTAGCTTTGGATTGAAACGTGAAGCCAGGCACCCGTATAGCCGATTTACACGGGACGCGTTTGTCATCTAGTGTGATGGTAAGGGGAAGATCGGTTTGTCCCTGAGCGTGTTTTGTCACGACTAGTAACTCCGACTTATTGAGGGGAACATCTGAGGCCTACACGCCGGGCATATTTCACGATAGTAGTAGCTGCTTCTTGTAATTAAGTTTCAATCTTTCCGAGAGAGCCTGTCATTACACAGACAGTAATGCCATCCGCATAACGTGCATGACGAACATCTAAGATTTTATTCAGAAGGGAGGGAGACCTCGCATGGCAAGATTAAAAAGGAGGGAGAGAGTACGCAGCCTCGCGGAGTGCCACGGTTTGCAACCGTTGCGGAAGGAGAGAGCGAAGGTGACCAAGGATGAGGCTGGCAGATCTGTCGTGGAGGACATTGCGGATGTAATTGTACACCTTCGCTCCGCAGCCAGTGGCTGCAAAGTGTTTAAGGACCAGGTCGTGGGACAGGTTGTCGAAGGCCCCCTTGAGATCTGCAGCAAGGACACGCGATATTACGCAGTGCTCGGATCGTCCAGAACATCGTGTTTGAGACGGAGCAGTACATCCTAAGTTGAAATACCACTACAGTAGCACTTGAAGGTGTAGAGAAGGGCAGAGTTGTCGGCAAAAAGTTTGTGTAGCCGAAGCTGTAGAACCTTCTCAAGCAGTTTGCCGAGGCATGAGATAAAGGGAATCGGGTGCAGGTTCTCCAAGAAGAGGCATTTGCCAGGCTTGGAAATTAGAACTACTGTGGCTTCCTTGCTTCCTCGGGAAGGGTACCTGATCGCCACAACTAATTTAAGAAGGTGATTAGCTGAGTAGTGTCTGAATCAAAGAGGTTGTAGAGAAGGAGAAGCGAATATTTTCAGGACCAGGGGATGGGTTGCGGCGAATGTCGGTGAGTGCAGCGCGAATCTCAATATCCGTGATGGGCGCGTTAAAGGGATACTTCAACGAAATTTGAAATATTCCCGTCGTGTTCAAAAATAGGTTGAATATGATCCACAATATCCGTAAATGACAATCGCACGTTTGTATTTTGATCCTGGTGGCTGTATTTTTCGTTATAAACGGCCCACTCTGGCAAGCGCTCGGAGAAGGCCCAGTCAGCAATCGTGACGTAGGTCGTCTCAAGACGAGCAAGGCTACGGCGAGGCTGACGTCAAGAGGATGGCTTAGTCGTTCCAGCCACCGAAGCGGCTGCTTTTGTACGAATTTTGAGTGACGGGTTAATATTCTATAATCTTGTAGGAGGACAATAGCGACTTCTGCGACACACAAAAGGGATTCTCGGGAAGAAGGGAGTTCCTCCTTCCCCCTTCTCTCGTCGTGGCCGGAGGCGAGACGACCTCCGTCACTAGCTGTCAAGGTTCCTAGACGAGCATTACAAACGAGGAGTTAGCGACATCCACCAGGTGCTCTTTGCTAATCGTTTAATTCGTTTTAAAATTCATTTTCGAGACTTTTAAGCAAGATATTGGTGTGTTCCATGCGATACTGCTCTTTTGAACACATATAGACCAAAAAATTAGCGCCGAAATTTTGTTGTAGTATCCTGTTGTATCAGCGATTTTGCTTATTCTACGCTAGCCTTGTCATTATCAGCATTGCGGAGTCCACGTTATCGCCTGCCGTGATAACCAGCGCCGCCGGGTAATCTTTTATTCGTTTTGACCTATATAAGTGATACGCGAACTGTGTGTACAGCAGATGCTGTATGGCAATAAACGTGTTGCAACAGACTGCGTTGGCCTACGTAACATATCCCTTTAAGATACAAAAGGTTGTTGGGGGGACCAGTGTACTCCGGGTAGCGTGGAGCGTCAGGAGGGGGAAATCAGGCTGTCGTAACAGTGTGAGACATTGGAAGTCTGTTAGGTTAGTGACGTGGAGAAGTTTGTGAATGCTTTTGGCCTTGTCCGATTTGGCTTGGCCCGGTTGTATTAAACGACGGAGTAGGGACCACGTTCTTGCAGTGCCAAGCGTGCAATTGAGCTTGCCGCAGAGCGTATGCCAGTTTTGACCAGTGAGGTTGGCAGCATAGGTTGCAGCCTCTACAGTGAGTTGCGCAATGCGCAGTTTGAGCTTCCGGTTGTGGCGTTGACGTCGCCACCGTTTGGATAGGCCGCGGCGTGCTTTCCATATTTGGACAAGGTGGAAATCTATGTCTGGTGCATTCGGAGTGATAAGGGTCTGCGGGCGTCGGTCTAGTTGGGTTTGCAGTGTCCACGCCCAATCAGTGAGCGTGTCGGGTGAGGTAGAAGAGGACGTTGCGCAGAAGGCAGGCCAGTCCGTGATACTGATTTGGCGTGCCTCCCACAAGGCTTTAGTGTTAATATGGGTGGCAAAAAGCGAATGGCCACTGCCCAGCTGTACCTCATGTTTGTGCCAGGTGCAGGGTTTTGTGCCACGGTACAGGGTAAGCTCTGGACCCGTGTAGCGTGCAACGCTGGTGCCAAGATGTGTAGGTGTCAATGAACCGGGAAGTAGAGTAAGATTGTGTTGAAAAAAAATGTGTAGATTGCGGCCCTTACGTCTGTTGCGAGGGTAGCCTTAAAGTGTGATGAGGAGTGTTAAAATCTCCTGCATTGAATGTGGCACAACCCTTACGCAACGCGGCGCTCAAGCAGCGTGTCAAAACCGTGCAAAGCGATCTTAGGGGCGGCTATAGACATTGAGTAGGCGGAGGGGTTTTAAGTTACTCTTGCGTGGGGAGACGGGAAAGACTACAAAAAAGACATGTGGCACGGCCTTGTTGTCTGAAATGAAGTCGACCGCGGTGTGAACGCATTTGGTGGACCTGATTGGGATCGTTATGTGCCACATGTGTCACATATCTAAAAAGATTAGGAAGGCTGCGAGGTTCCTGTAGAAATATGATGTCGGGTGGGGGAGCGTGCGATTGAAGATACTGTATGAGACTAACGCGTTTTTTTTTCGGAGGCTACGGCAATTCCACTGGCACACCGTAAGTTCTGAAGCGGAATGTGGCGTGGCGGTTGCATGGGGATTACAGTTCGCCATTTGCAATGATATAAAAAGGAAAGGGCTATTTGAAGAATTTTAAGGACGCTACCGGCCCATTCTGCGTAAAAAGATTCCATAAGTTTGCAGATTATGTTTGATGCTGCTTGAAGCTTCGGAATCGACCCATTGCTTGGAGCTGTGTCTGTTGAAATGGACAGAGTCTTACGCTGTTGTTCTTAGCCTCCTTGGATTGGTGGGTGTGTTCCCTGACATTGTTGGATCTTCGAGTTGGATTACGTAACGTGAAATGGGCCTTTGCTGTAGTCGGAGATGCCTCTGCTTTATTCTTTCATGGAACCTTAGTTAGTGCAGCATTAGTACGCCTCTCTGGCACCTGGCTCTCAGTCATGGTATCCAGTGTATCCTGCGCAGTTGGAGAAGGCTCTTCACATTTACTGGGCAGCTCTGGCCATTCGGATTTATAAACTGCAGTTCTGGCTGTGCGAAAATCGACTGCGTGTTGTTTGGAGTAACTCTTGGTCTTTTTGTTTCCCTGTCGCCATTTCATACAGGATTGTGATGTACCCAAGTGAGCGTCGCCGCAGTTAATGCACTTCTCTCGAGCAGAGAAGTCTGTCCTCATGCGTGCCGCTGCAGCGTTTTCCCCACTGGACTGCGCTTGCAGGTTGCCTCTCGATGTCCATAGCGGCAGCACGTGCGGCATTTAGTGGGTTTTCTTGGAACTGAGTATCTGCATGCCGGACATGACTGAGGAGGTAGCCGTAGCTTGGCAGCGTCGATCCAAGAAGGAGGTCTTTAACGCTGAACTTTTACCTGGTCGTCGAAGACGAGTAACTCCGTTTTCAGAAGACCTCAAGTTGTTGGCGATTTTCTCGTCAGTCACCGTGGTGTCCACGTTCCTTACTACACCTGTGGTACAGTGTATGGGAAGAGATTCATACGCTCTGACTTTGTTTAATTGAGCACCGTGCAGCGTAGCAGCCCGCGCGTCATCTGCCCGTTCCATACGTCAACGGCAGGCGGTTGTCGAACTTGATTTCCAAGATACATTCCGGAAAGATTTTCTCCAGAGCAAGGGACAGTTTTAGGCTAATCAACGACGTAATTAGGTGGTTTTCCTCTAACGGCGTAAATACCACGGTAAGCCCCTCAGGCAGTACTGCAGCACCACGGACTGTATCAGCACTTAGGCTAGAATGAGGGCTAGTCCTTTTCCGTGTTTTTTCTTGTCTTGGCATCTTTCCAGTCTGGTTTGTCAATGTCGGAAAGTGATATGTCAGTGTTTGGCACAATACCCGCCGCGAAGAGGTTACGGCACATTGCTGACATGGCTTGATGTCCACAGCGGTATTAATGGGCGAGTCCTTGTCTTCTGATCCAGCAATTAAGATGCCACAGATTGAGGAAAATAAACTGTACTCATCGGTGGAGACGTGATCACTTGATCGTAGAGAGGAAGTCCCTGAAGACATGGCAAGGTCGATTCCTGTGCACCAGGAAAACGCCGGGTGCCTCAGACCACACCGTGGACAGAGCAGTCAATCTACGAACGTTGTATGAAGTTCCAACTATTAAGACCAAATAATAAGAGTAAAAACGTTAAATCAAGAGAGCGAGCTTAAAAAAAAACGCGACCGTCTTCGAAACATTTTTTTTACAATTTTCAAGCCGAAATATGCCTTTCAAATTTTCAGTCGTAAAAGCCACACGTAAATCATGTACGCGCATCAAACCCATTTGTCAAAGATACAAAATAACCGTACCAAGCAATATTGACTTCGGAAGCTGTTCATCGTGAATTCCGCAAACTTTTCAACCTGCTGATGACAGCTTAACGAGATTTTGATGGGAGCCAGCTGGCGCTTTTTGATGGTTCCCACTATACTTTTTTCTTAACCTCCCGCGAGTTACTGTGTTGGCACATTGCACCATCGGCGACACTTTCTTGTGTGTTTTATCGAAAGCTGGGAATAGAGGCTACGAGGTGTAAATTTCTCAGAGTTCATGATGTGATTAAAGCTGTACGCTTCGCTGCTTATTCTCTATAAAAAGCAATTACTAACGACCACAGTTAAGCTTCCTTAGGCATTCGGGAGTTCGCTCAATTGTAAGGCAAGCTGGTAAGCCTTCGAGATGCAAGATAACGTGAATAATTGTAATTCTGCAGACTGAACGCTTCACTGCTTAAAACACACAAAAATCAAACTTTAACGACCGCAGTAATGCCTTCTAGAGTGTTCAGGTGTCCGTTCAACTGTAAGGCAAGCTGGCAACCCCTTGAGGAGCGAGGTATCAAAACGTTTAGCAAACCGTTACTGTGTTCCGCGTACCGCACTTTCGGAGCTTCTGGAGCATGTTTTTAAGCGCATTCAGGTGATACCGTGACCGCAAGGTGCACGCTTAAAAACATCCTTCAAAAGCTCCGGTATTTTGGTACGCGGAACGCGGTAATAGTTTGCTAATAGTCCCCAATGTGATTTATTACAACCCCGTCGGAATAAACATGGATATTGAGAAATGTGACCGAATTTGTCTGTTGCCAGATCTATTTTCGGTATTACTTCTACGGAAACACAAATACTGTTTAAGATGGCGGCACGGCGCCCTCAGGGCTGAGGGCCCACCTGACAACTGAGAGAACTCCGAGAAGACCGCATGGAGGTAAGGGTAGGAAGTGCATATTTTATACCGGCGAGAGCATAAACTTTATTTAAGAGCAATAGCTTTGTATCAAAACACTGTGCGGTATTTATCGGCTCGTGTTGAGGGTTGGTCGCACCGCAACAAGGCCACGGTTGAGAACCACAGCAACAGCGCTTGGTTTTACGTCATAAGGCGTACAAATCCATTCAATTTGGTAAATTTCACATGGTTGACAATAGCGTAACCAACATGTAGTCGTTACAGTTTTCCTTTTTCTGGGAACGCGTAATGCGAGCCCAAGGACGAATTCTGGGTTAAAACTAAATTGTCTGCGAAAACCCCTCTCTGAGCTTTTGTACCCGCAATCCCCTGAAGACGCTCTCACCTGTTGGCACTCACCGCTATGAAGAGAGTGAGTTCTCTATTTTACATGTTTATTTTTTTATGTTTACGCCTTATTTTTACTAGATCAATTAACTGGGAACGCGACAGAACAGCACACGACAAAACAGCATGCGACAAAACAGCACGGTCAAAACAGCACGCGTCAAAACAGCACAGCGTCAAAACAGCACGGCGACAAAACAGCACGCGTCAAAATAGCACGCGACAAAACAGCACAGCGTCAAAAGGGCACAGCGACAGAAGAGCACGTGCCAAAACAGCACGGCGTCAATACAGCACAGCGACAAAACAGCACGCATGTAGCAACTTCGAGAGCGCTCTTCGCCTCTCTCTGCGCGAATAATTTCGAACCTCCTTGACCCTTTCATTTAATGTCGCTATGTTATAAAGGAATGTATTTCCTATTTCAGTGCTTACCAAACTCTGCAACCCAGAGACCCCCCCCCCAAAAGGGTTGGATATTGCGTGGCATTATTTCACAGCTAGTGGAGAATCAATAAAAAAAAGTTCGTTGGCGGCGACGGGATCGCACTCAAGTCAGTGTCCCGAGAGCTGCTGCTGTGTGATTGCTAAAAACAAATAAAATTAGCAGTAGTTACTGCTACTTAACTGCGCTGATTTCTGAAGAGATTGGGTAGTTAGAGGTCATCTCTTCGCGTCGATGTTGGCCGCGTTGTCTGGTCTTCTTTGTAGAACCAGCGAAAAAGGAAAAGTTATTGGGAAAAAGAAATCCATAAATTCGAGTTATGAACCGTTTGGTTTGCGGTGGTCCGGAGTGGTTCCGTAGTTTCGTAATTACCAACCTAGCGTAAAACGCCCCTCCCACCCCCCCCCAAAAAAATAAATAAATAAATAAAATGCGGGAGACACGCCGATTACCGGTAAGATAAGCTTGCTTTAATGTCGAGCGCGTTCAAGGTGCACCATGGGCACAGACTCTGCGGGGTTCATTCGCCGTGAATAAAACGTTCCGGAAACAGGCGGCTAACTGCAGCTTGCAGGCGAGAAGTTGTGTTGAGTTAAATTCACAGATTATTGCCGACGAAGGCCTCGATCGAGTGGAAACCGGTGAAGCAGAAACATGCCACAGCCTCAATGCTGTTGCCGTTGAGCACACCGTTGCCGCAACGCTTTCCGTTTTTTGTTTAACAACTAACGACAGCACATTACGCTGGGATTGATTCATATATTGTAGACGACATCACCAGCAAACTTGCGCCTCAAAATTAGCAGATCTGCTCTAGAAATAGCCAGAATACGGACCAGCCTAGACCCACCATTCCTTTACAGTGCCTTCTTTGATACATGCATTTGTTAACTCCATACACTCTATTTAGTATTCAGCGTTTTCTGCTTAAACCGAATTACACCGGTAAAAGTACGCCGAATTCATTTTTCGAAATTCGATTTTAACCAGATAAGGTCAGTACTTTCGAGGGCGTTTGGACGGGTGGGTGTGAAGAGGGGGGTGGGGTGGATGTGACTTATTATTGACCGTATGACCCCTTCCTTTCGCAGTTTTCAGATTGTCTCCGAGATCGGTTCAACTTTCAACAAAAGCTCCGGGGCCGCGGGGGTCTCCAGGACGAAATCTGGGTTTTTCACCTGATAGGGATATGTGTGCCGAATTCTTCGTTCAAAGAAGAGTGTTTAATCGTGAACAATGAAAATCAAGAACGTCCGTAAATGCCGCACAATTTTTAACACTCCTAGATTCCGTCTACTAGAGGAGGGCATAAAACCGATTGTTTTATTGTCGTTTCTGTGATCGGCACGAATTTACCACCTCTCGCGGTCGTGAAAATGGGGAAACAACGCACTAGTACGATGCTTGCAAATTTCTGGATTTTGATATTTGCCTCTTCAACGAAGTGGTAGTGATGCTCATGTTCGTCCTGTGCACAAATACGAGCACACGACGATAATGTCAGATCACGATAGGGCCCGAGTGCGTCTTGCAAAACAGGTCGCGTGGGCTACCACAGACAGCAACAAATAAGAAAACCAGTACCTGGTTTACACACAAACGCTCTTAAATATTGCATTTTCGTCAGGTATACTGGTTTTCGACAATAAACCAAAAAGAACCGAGAAGTTTATGAGTCTACAAATATTCACCGCAATAAACCGAAAACTTGTGTTTGGAATAAAAACCGAAAAAAGTACGCCGAATTTCAAAATAATAAAAACCGAAACCGCCAAACCTTAACTATATTGTCAATGTCCTGTTTTCACACTGCTGTTTTGTGGCGGTGCTAATTTGACACCGTTCTCTTTTGTCGCTGTGCCCTTTTGACGCTGTGCTGTTTTGTCGCTGTGCTGTTTTGACGCCGTGCTGTTTTGGCACGTGCTCTTCTGTCGCTGTGCGGTTTTGACGCTGTGCTGTTTTGTCGCGTGCTATTTTGACGCGTGCTGTTTTGTCGCCGTGCTGTTTTGACGCTGTGCTGTTCTGACGCGTGCTGTTTTGACCGTGCTGTTTTGTCGCGTGCTGTTTTGTCGCCGTGCTGTTTTGACGCTGTGCTGTTTTGACGCTGTGCTGTTTTGACGCGTGCTGTTTTGACGCGTGCTGTTTTGTCGCCGTGCTGTTTTGACGCTGTGCTGTTCTGACGCGTGCTGTTTTGACCGGCTGTGCTGTTTTGACGCTGTGCTGTTCTGACGCGTGCTGTTTTGCCGGCTGTGCGTGTTTTGACGCTGTGCTGTTTTGTCGCGTGCTGTTTTGACGCTGTGCTGTTTTGACGCTGCTGTGCTGTTTTGTCGCGTGCTGTTTTGACGCCGTGCTGTTTTGTCGCTGTGCTGTTCTGACGCCGTGCTGTTTTGACCGTGCTGTTTTGTCGCGCTGTTTTGACGCCGTGCTGTTTTGACGCTGTGCTGTTTTGACGGCTGTGCTGTTTTCGTCGCTGTGCTGTTTTGTCGCCGTGCTGTTTTGTCGCCGTGCTGTTTTGACGCTGTGCTGTTCTGACGCGTGCTGTTTTGACGCGTGCTGTTTTGTCGCGTGCTGTTTTGACGCCGTGCTGTTTTGACGCTGTGCTGTTCTGACGCGTGCTGTTTTGACGCGTGCTGTTTTGTCGCTGTGCTGTTTTGACGCCGTGCTGTTTTGTCGCCGTGCTGTTTTGACGCTGTGCTGTTCTGACGCGTGCTGTTTTGACCGTGCTGTTTTGTCGCGTGCTGTTTTGTCGCCGTGCTGTTTTGACGCTGTGCTGTTCTGACGCGTGCTGTTTTGACGCGTGCTGTTTTGTCGCGTGCTGTTTTGACGCCGTGCTGTTTTGTCGCCGTGCTGTTTTGACGCTGTGCTGTTCTGACGCGTGCTGTTTTGACCGTGCTGTTTTGTCGCGTGCTGTTTTGTCGCCGTGCTGTTTTGACGCTGTGCTGTTTCTGACGCTGTGCTGTTTTGTCGCTGTGCTGTTTTGTCGCCGTGCCGTTTTGTCGCTGTGCGTGTTTTGTAGCGCGTGCTGTTTTGACGCGTGCTGTTTTGTACGCGTGCTGTTTTGTCGCCGTGCTGTTTTGACGCTGTGCCTGTTCTGACGCGCTGCTTTGGCTGTGCTGTTTTGGTCGCGTGCTGTTTTGTCGCCGTGCTGGTTTTGATCGCCGTGCTGTTTTGACGCTGTGCTGTTCTGACGCGTGCTGTTTTGACGCATGCTGTTTTGTCGCGTGCTGTTTTGTTCCACGTGCTGTTTCGTGACGTCTGTGCTGTTTCTGACGCGTGCTGTTTTGACGCGTGCTGTTTTGTCGCCGTGCTGTTTTGTCGCCGTGCTGTTTTGTCGCTGTGCTGTTTTGACGCTGTGCTGTTCTGACGCCGTGCTGTTTTGACGCTGTGCTGTTTTGTCGCGTGCTGTTTTGTCGCCGTGCTGTTTTGACGCTGTGCTGTTCTGACGCGTGCTGTTTTGACGCGTGCTGTTTTGTCGCGTGCTGTTTTGTCGCCGTGCTGTTTTGTCGCCGTGCTGTTTTGACGCTGTGCTGTTCTGACGCGTGCTGTTTTGACGCGTGCTGTTTTGTCGCGTGCTGTTTTGTCGCCGTGCTGTTTTGACGCTGTGCTGTTCTGACGCGTGCTGTTTTGACCGTGCTGTTTTGTCGCGTGCTGTTTTGTCGTGTGCTGTTCTGTCATGGTGCCCAATTAACTAAAGTAAAATACGTACCAAAAAGCTCGCTCTTACAATTTTTGTGGTTTGTGACATGTTTCGCCATGTATATAATATCTATACAAAAATATATATTTAGAATAGGAACGAGGAGAGAAAAAGAGTAAGTAAATCTATGCATGCTATTCAGGAAAATCAAACGCTTGATGATACCTTAATATTTGCTTCTGTATGAGAATAGCTGATTATATATGCACAAGAAAGAGTCAAAACTACTTGGAAATAGACTTGATTTGGATCATCCGCCAGAACGATAGCGCACGCTCGGTTACCATGCACTTCAAAAAATATCCGTTCTTGAAAGGTTCTTCGACGCACCAAGATCTCTTTTAGCTCGTGAAGAACGGTTTCGCCTCAAGCATTATCGCTCCCTGGTGCACTAAAAAGGCAACTGGGCGATGAAGAACTCTTTCGCATCAAAGAAGGAGCGTAAAGAAAACCCTTATAGGTTTTAAACGAAGAATCTTTTTAAGGGGTGCTTAGAAGAGCTTTTGGGGTGCAAGATATGGACAAGCCGAAGAACCTCTAAAAGTTCTTTTACAATCATTTTTTTTAGAGTGTGGCAACTTTAATGTATAGAGAGCCTAGAGTGAAGAGAAGGGTTAATCCCAAACCAAGGATAGCGTTTACAATTTATTGGCAGACGCCTCCCGCGCCGATCGATCACAAGTGCGCATGCGCAGCGTTTTTGCGTGGCGTGGAGAAAAGCAGGCGGAAAGGCGGAGGTGTTCGCAGACGATCAACTCGTTTGTCACCTCCTCGCAACTCGGACTGCAAACGGGGCCTATACACGGCGTGACCCCCAATCGAACAGTTGTAAACTCTTTGGAATACAGGTTCTCTACCTCAAGCCTACTACACTAGCGCCTTATCGACGACCTCTCCTCTACTCCAGCGGCGCCGCTCGGAACTATAGCGCGCCGGCAGCAGACAACATTCCTGCAGCCCCTATGACCCGTTCGCAAGTTGGACGGAAATATAAACTAAACCGTTCAAGTTTCGGCGTCCCCAACTCTCAATCGGTCTGTGAACTTTGCCAAAGTGGAGTGACTGCAGCAGCTGCGTTTGCGAATTAACAGAGCGGTGATGGGTGCGTTAGCTCGCTTCTACTGTATATCGAAAGATCGACGCAGTCACTGAAACAGACGACGCGTTGACAGAGGACGCGGATCAAACGTCGCTTCGCTGAGTACGAGGTTAGGGAGGGACGATGTGCGAACCATCAAACCACCATTACATAAAAGAAATTCCGGATTCTTGCCGTGTTTAGCGAATGAATTCTGCACACTTCTGCGCACGG
This sequence comes from Ixodes ricinus, assembly GCA_037355805.1. Classification (NCBI taxonomy): domain Eukaryota; kingdom Metazoa; phylum Arthropoda; class Arachnida; order Ixodida; family Ixodidae; genus Ixodes; species Ixodes ricinus. The sequence goes on from JAZHYW010026669.1 coordinate 46,347, forward strand.
CTACACCAGCCACACTGCCGTGTTGAAATGTGGTGAACTTATTACGGCACCGCTAAAAATAGAAAAAGGTGTTCACGTAACACTGGATGTCATGTGACGCCACGACATTACGTGACACCATAACGTCACGTAGCACTAAATTCCCTCTTAATCTATCGAAGAAATTCTGCGCGAAATTTAGCGTAAAAATTTAGCAGACAAAATTGAGTCGTCGTGTGTTTGTCCTCACTTTGCAGCCTCCGTCTTGAGTTTTATAAATGTTTAACTTTAACAAACTCAACTGCCTTATTACGTTATCTTAAAAAAAAACGTATCCGATCTAATTAGCGGAAAGATATCCAACAGATTTAGAGGGGAAATCGCAAAGTCATGCGACGTCACGTAATATTGTGATGTTACAATGTCACGATACCGTGATTATTCGATAAATCTAGCGGAAAAATGGTGGCGTTATGTTGAATAACGTCACGCAACACGTGACGTCACAGTCACGACAGTGTGATTCCCGCTAAATTTAGCCCAACAAATTTTTTTGCTAAATTTAGACGCAAAACGTTTATGCATAAAACACATACGGGACCCGCTGCTAAATCGTCGTAAAAAAGGGCCGAATGTGGGTTCTTTATATGGCTTCTTCCATGGTGCATCCGGCTATGGTGTATGCAGTATGTCGTGCATTTGACATCGGAATCGTGTTGTCGTCGGTGACTTTGATTACGTCGATTGAACGGTGGACCCGTTGTCCTGTCCTGACCACCAGCGGTCTTTTCCGGCACTGTACTACGTCTTTGTCGCCGTGTTGCCAATTTATTATTAGGTTTTTCCACTAAAGGCTGGATCACACATGCAACGCAGCGTTGAATCAACACCAGGAACAGCGCTGGTGCCGCGCTGAATTCAACGTAACGTAGCACTGATGCGGTGTTCAATCAAGGCTGCATCATTAATATAGCGCGAAGTCGGCGCTGCACAAGCATGGCCAGTGCTATTCCCAGCACCGACTGATACCGCTGGGATAGCTCTGTGGTGTATGCGTGGACAGGTCTTAAGGCTACTTATTTTAGGTGAGGAGAAAGGGGGAGCCAGGAGATATGTGGGCCACCCGTCAGGGGCAAGTCACTACCTGGCTTTTTGGGAGAAGGGTAAATAAAGAAAGAGGAAGAAGAAATAGTCATGACTATTTCTTCTATTTCTTACTATAACTATTTCTTTATTTCATAACTATTTCTTAAGCCTGAGGCCCCACGGTGGCCATCTTGAAGAAGCTTAAATTTTGACCTTTAGATGGCGACACCGATTCGTGTGGCCGAGCAAACTGTGCTGTGGTTGTAATGGCACCGATGTTCCGGCGACTCCCCTGCGCTGGTTGCACGTTCACCGCGTGCTCTTGCCGGCGTCACGCGGTGCCAGCGCTGCCCAGTTTTCTCTGCTATATTCCGTTCACCCTTAAAGAACGATGCAACGATTTTTGTAGTCTGCGCAAATACCGCTTAGAACGGATCCCTGACGTTAATGACCTGTGAAACACCCGTTCGTTTTTCACACCACGCAATAGAAGTCGCAGAAAAAATTAAAGAAAAACGAGCAGCGTTCACCCCTCGACTCGCAGCCAGAACAAGCAGCCACGTGATCTGGCAGCCGATTATATGCCGCCAATGTCGATCATAGCAATGCGCTGGGGTTGGCAAAGCACAGGACGCTCGCTGAGTTCCAGTAATTGTTATGGTTCGACAATTTTCGTCATTGCAGCGATTGAACACGGGCCACTACCCGAATGCTTCTCGAGCTATCGATTATCACGAGCCAAAATTGAGTGCTCACACAATGCTCGGGTTCAATTTATGAGCCGCATACAAACATAGTCACTGGAGGATACTGCGATCCCCCTGTTACGTGATCATGTTTCGCGAAGGAGAGATTGAGTGAAAACGGAAGGAGAGGTTGAATGAAAACGCTTGCTTTTGTTCTTGAAATTACATCGCAACAAAGGAGTTTCTAGGCCAGTGGCGTTGCGTGCGAGTATCCTTGGGTCCCACTAGTCCCAGTAAGATTGTGTAAAGGGAAAAACATTCTAATTGAATATCGTTGCACCGCCCCTTTAAGCTGAGACGAGCTTTCTGCCCTTGCTAACACAAGTGTGAACGCGCAGGCGCTGGCAGCCAAAGCACTGCAGAAGCCAGCGAGCTGGCGCTGAAGGCGGAGCTTCTAGTCTCAGCTTAAGGGTGATCGTAGTATTCGACAGGAGATCGAACTAAAGGGGGCGGTTTATCCGTGCTTGTTGTCCTCACATGCCGGTTTTTACTAACACATAATAAGAGAGCAATTCAACCTCGCCTAGCACGGTCTGCGCAAGAGCGTTTCGCTTTGACCACTCTGCTAGTCAAAAAGCTCATTAGTAAATTTGATGTAATTGCTTAACCATAAAAATTATCATTTTTTATCCCTGATGTTCGTCGTGACTCGCAGTGTGTTTCAGAAAAAGATATTTTTACTTTTTTTACCAAGCCTATTGCTCGATTTCTAGATATTTTCGAAAATTTCTGTTGAAACTCAAGGTATATTTTTGATCACGTAGTAACGCTCAAGTGCAAAGAAAAAAGTAGCAAAAAGTATTTAAAATGTATTTTCGACCATTTTCCGAGCAGCACTTACTATTTTTTCGCCCAGTGTGTGAAACTTCTAGCTTCACTTGGAAGAAATTCAGAAACGGTACAAGACACAATACTACAGTCTAAGCAAGCAATACAGATTTACAGATTTAAACCCAATGTTTACAAATATTTAAATTTCCCTCGGGAAAAACAAGATTGAAATTCACATGGAAATGATATTATAGCACAAGTGGTTCAAATGGGTCGTCCGCGGACCCTAGGGGGTCCGCGAAGCCACTTCTGGAATCCGCGGGACCCTCAACAAAATTTTTTTTTTTTAGTTGGCAGGTTTTTTGTAGTCCAGACCGGCCGTGACTAATTTGCAACTTGCTTCCGGAACTACGACAGCAATCCACACGAGATCATCTCGGTTACCTCCTTTCCTCTCTTCCCCCACACCTTCCCGAACTACGTGTCTCGGGTGCCCCGCGGCGGGATTATCATATCGCATATCTTGACCAAAATGAAGTGATGTGGCACCTTTGTTTTATGTTTTCCTGCTACGTAGCAATAAAGGCACCTGTTTCATGCTCCAAATCTGTTAACTTACTTACGTACCCCCCCCCCCCCCCCGCTGGAAGGGGTCCCCCATCACTGCCAGCGGTCCGCAAGGGGTCCCCGACACATCCATGGCTGGGAACCACTGTTATAGCACATTCTTCAATTGAACATTTTACTGCTGCTCTTAAAGGAGCGGTGCAACGATATTCAATTGGAACGTATTTCACTCTACACGAGCTTACTGGCCACCAGTGGGACTCAAGGATTCTCGCACGCAACGCCACTGGCTGAGAAACTCCCTTTGTTGCGGTGTAATTTCAAGGACAAAAGCGATCATTTTCATTCAATCTCTCCTTTGCAAAATTTGATGACGTAACGTGGGGATCGCAGTACCCTCCAGTGACGCCATATTTGAATGCGGCTCATAGATTGGACCCGAGCGATTGTGTGGACACTCGATTTGGGCTCGTGATAATTACTATGCTCGTAGAAGCATTCGGGTAGTGGACCGTGTCCAAATCGCTGCAACGAGCGACAATAGCACGAGCCCATAATCAATGTCTGGAACTCAGCGCGGGTCCTGTGCTTTGCCAACCCCAGCGCGTGGCTATGATCAACATTGGCGACATACGATCGGCTCCACGATCACGTGGCCGCATTGTTGCATAGCTGCGAGTTGAGGGGTGAACGCTGCTCGATTTTGTCTTTGATTATTTTTTCTGGGACTTCTATTACGTGCGAGTGGAAAACGAACGCGTGTTTCGTAGGTCATTAACGTCAGGGATCCAGTTCTAAGCTCGTGTATTTGCGCAAAACAGTACAAAAGTAATTGCATCGCCCTCTTTAAAGGTGTCTTAAAGAGGCCACTGACTCACCAAAGGTCGTATTTTTTTCTTTTATTGTCTAAAACGATGCAAGTTGTAGTTATAGACACAAGAAAAAATACGGCCTCGCAAAAAACAAAATTCCCCACGCGCGCGCGCGCCTTTTTATTTTTGGCGTTTTTCTCTCCGGCTCCTCACCTCCTCGCTTCTTTTGATTTGTGACGTCAAAAATCATAAAATTTAGAAGCTTTGTAGGCGACATTTCTATGACATTTAATAACGGCAATCGTAAAACATGTTTTTAACGCAATTGCGAACGCACTACGGCCTTTCTTTTGAAATACTAAAAATCGGAGCACGGTGTGATGTCGCCTCCTGGATTTGTATCCTCCCTCGGAAAACATGGCGGCGCTAGACGCACATAGCAGAGGATGATCGGTGAGTCGGGAAATCGGACGAAGTGGTCTTTTTTAGGTGCCCGACGACCTCTCAGACTTCGAAAAGAAATCGTCAAACGGTCAAAACAACTGGGTTTGGTGTCTGTGTATGGTAGTTTTGGTTGTGGCTCCGCCGGGGTAGCCTTTCAGACGTCAAGCGTCGTCTGCTCGCAGCGATAGGCAGACGGCATGGCACGCACGGAATAAGACCAGTTTTTCCCGGTCCGCCGGCGCCCTTTCTCCCGCTCCTTCGCTCCTCGCTTCGGGTCGCGGTGGCAACGGCGGTTTGGAGCGGAGGCGTGAAAGAAAGTCGACTCGCAGGGCTCCGCAATACTTGACGTCAGTGCACTGGCGCGGATCGCGCGGGAACTTCCAATTCAAAAGTTGGAAATTGTTTTTTTACTTAAAAAATACTGAATTCCCAAGTTTCGAATTTTGAGGGTAAGGTCCCGGCATCGTTTTCAATCGTTTTGAATAATAATAAAAAAAATCATTTTGATGTGTCAGTGCTTCTTTAACGAGATTTATGAGATCGCCTAAGTATGGCGATATCTCACTCTGCGGGATCTAAGCATCCCAGAAATCCATAAAGCATAACGATGCGCGGCTATTTTTTTATTAAAAGGCCATCAAAGATCGAAAACACCCAGGTTGTCTACGGCGATGAGAGGAGCATTGTTCCGGCAGCCAGGTCGACATCTGAACAATGAAAGCGCTGCATTTCTTTGAGATTGCAAACGTTGTTATTACAAAATGTTATGCTTTCGTAGATGATAAAATCAAGTAAGAGTATTGAAAAAATGTTAATTTTTCGCGGAGAGGGAACATAATACTGCAATAGTCGTCTCAGAAACAGTGAACAATGTTGTGGTTTCTTCTTTCCCGCGGGAGTGATGTGTCCGGTCGTCAGGCGCTCGTTGGGTTGAATCGTAGTCCGGGCGTTATGGGCAACAAGCCGCGCGCATTCGAGAAATTTCTCCGCGTTTCCACCGGTCGGATCGCGAGGATTCTTCGCTGACAATGGTCCTGGTTTTGAAACATGCTCCTCCCATCGCCGGACATGACCTCGGTTTGCTGCGATTTTTGATTGTTTGTTTTTAACAAGGAACTCGGCCGCGCATCATCGCTATGACTTATATATTTCTAGGGTGCTTAGAACCGGCAAACTGAGTTATCGCCAGATTTAGGCAATCCGGAAACCTTTGCAGGTACGTACGTGTGAAACCATCGGTACCTTATAAGGTACCGATGGTTTCGTACGTATTCTTATTGGATTAATTTCTGACCATGCCATTTTTATATCATTTCCTTCGAGACTACAATATGATGGGGCCAATCAAGCAGGGCCAAAAAATGCATAGTCAGAAATTGCGAGCGCCCCCTCCCCCCCCCCCCTTTTTTTTGCTATCACCGGCTAAACTAACCACAAAAACGACGAATGGCTCTATTAGATTGTTGGCTGCGGTCCAACTTAAAGGAACCGCGAAATGATTTTTCGACTTCTTCCTCCTCCACAACTGAAAAGCGAAATGAGAAATAACGTGGTCGTGGCGTGCTTGGGAACCGGAGGCGATGGCTCCGAGCTTAAACCGTGCGTTGTAAGCACATCATATTACTTGTCATTCGCAAGCGACGAAAGCAACGCCGTCGCGGCACTTGTTCACCGCGAACGTGAATTCAAGTATTCGTCGACGGATTGATTGTTGACGTGAGCACGTACGTTCGAGTTACGCAGTGCTCCTGTTCAATGTTTGAGCTGGGTTCGGCTGAAGTGCTTTTGGGTACCGCGGATGCATCACAGTGAAAAGGCCGAGAGCGTTCGAAGAAAAGGAGGTAAGAAATAGCCGGCTATATTTTTCAAATTTTCGTACCGTAAAGCAGGTCTTTTTTTATGTTCTCCCTCGTGTACTAAAGTTTTACTTTGGAGCACTAGCTAACCGCTGTGCGATTATTAAAATCCCATTCTATCCCGCCTCAAAATGTATTTCATGGGACTTTTAATGTAAAACGGAGTAGTCCATTTAAGTGAATACATGAGTGCAGTTTAGCTTATTTTCCATCCTGTTTTTCCCCCCTTTTCTTTAGCCCAATTTTTCGCAATAAAAAAAAACATGGGCTTTTCCCAGATGCCATGCAATAAAGCTGAAGGAAAACAATTTAACTACGCTCGTTTTATTTTTTGCAGCCAGTTAGGTCGGGGGGAAAAGGGCAGAGTCCAAAAATTGCTTGCTTTTAATGTGTTGAATCAAGCCAATTAACGGTGTCTCGCAACACTCAGCCAGAACCGAGCTTCTAATAAAATCTGAACGAGTGGTTGTTTTTGAAAGGATTCGCCGCCCACTTTGTTCAGGAACCGTGCATCACGGCAAAAACCCGGATGTATCTGAGCGCACGTGGGCACCAGATCCTTTAATTGAATCAGAAGCTTAATTAATTTCTAGGGGGGGGGGGGGTTGTAGGGTACTGGAAATTACGCTAATTTTATTGTTTCCTCATTTGCGTGAGCTTTCTTTTGCACAAATATTGTTGGTGTTGCAGACGTTAGCGGGGGTGCTTTACTATGTTAAGATTTGCCTGCGTGTGTATGTGTTTCGCGTGCGTGTGTAAGCGCCGTTGAAGCATTCTTGGAGCTGAGATCTTCCCATCCCTAATTTGCGATGATTATTTCTCGTTATTTTTGTTCTTGTTGTTCTGCTGTTTAAAGACATTTAATTAATTTATTTATTTTTTATAGACGTAGTGGCGTAATATGTTAAAGCACCGCAGCTCTGAGCACGCGAAGGAAATACTCGCTTTGCTGCAGAACTTAGGGATCCATGGTTTAATTACTACCCCTGCCCGTTTCGATCTGGGCTGAGCATCGTGCCGGCGTTCACGTTGAAGGCCCCAGGCTAGCAGTCGGACTGCACTGGCTACATTTCTCGTTTACAGCGGAGATGCCAGACGCCCGTTGGAGCTGTCTCCATTTCCCGTTGTCTAAATTTTCTCACAATACCAATTTCGTAGTTGGTTTCGATTGGAACTTACTCACTGTTGTATAGATTCTTTGTTGTAAAGAAGCACGAGTGGTCTTGAGAAGTGAATTTTGTCTTTCGATCTTGGTTGGACCCGTACGCGTAAGCCTTAAGCCGTAGAACTACTAAACACAGTGCTGCATGTAGTGCGGGAGTTTATTAATTATTAAAGAACTTTATTTTCCGTTTTGATACATAAATGGAGGAAACAAGGAAAAAAAGCTGCGAAAGAACCGAAAATAAACGGAAACACTTTTTTTTTATAATGCTTTGGGGATGACAAATTGAGAAGATTGTGAGGTATGCGGCTTTATCGATAGCAATAAGGGTTGTTGCATGTCTTTACTAGGAGGCCTTTTTGAAGGCGAATAGAGTTTAGTTTCTGAACTGTAACTTTCTAAATTCTGAATTATTTTTTTACAGTAGCAACTTCCCCTATTGCGTATTAAAGAAAAGCTGAAACGGTATAAACAAAAATGAGTTAATGCTTTTTTCCGGCGTAGTTTTACCATAAGAATCTAAATTTCACCATGGTTTGTCCTCCAAATGACACTAAACATAAAAAGAAAAAAATATGCAGCCGCTCGCCGCCACCGAGCGTCGTTGGTTGGTCGAGCCTTGACGTCATGAAAGAAAAGGCGCTTTTCTATTTGCATCTTTCGCGGAACGATCAACTGGCAATCCTTAATCCTCGTTTTGTCTCCGCTTTCCGCTTAAGTTCTTCGGATCTCGCTGAGGTGCCTGCCTCTTCTTTCTTAGCTAAGATCGTCTCGGAACAAACACACTGCTGGTCTAGCGACCACTTACAGAACATAAGCGTCTTCTCCCACACTCCTTAGTTCCGAGATATGAAACTAAAGGGTGTGAAAGAAGAATAAGAGGTTTATCTTCAGTAAATGGTTGCTTGCTAAGCAGTGTGTTCGTCCTCTTTTCTCTCTTTCTTCGTGTTTCTTCCTACGGTCAGCTGGAATGTTTCAGAAACATGAAGCTGAACTACAAACGGTCGCAGCGAGTATCGACGACACACGACGCTGGATCTGTGACACGAGGAACACGCGCGAGGGTCCTTTCGCGACTCCATGTTTTTCCCCTCTCCTTTTACTCCCCTCTCCCGCTGCCACGAAGGGTGTAGGTATCAACGCAACTTCAAAGGCGTTTTTTAGGTAATACGGTCATGAAATAACCTACTTTTTATGATATTCGTGGTGCTTGAAGTCGGATAAAAAAGAATCGAGTGTTTTCAATCAAATTCAAAACCGCTTCAGTTTACCTTTAACAGATTGCTTGCCGTGAGGGTTGTGTTCTTGCATTTAATCTGTTTGTATAACTAAGAGCACGCTATTTTGACAGATGAAATATCAATTATTTTATTGTTGTTGTGGTTTTGGGTTGCGTTTAACAAGCGCCACTTCAATGCATGCGTCTTCTCTTCGGTCGGTTTGCCTGTTTAAAGGTTTGTGTTAGGGCAACACATTTAGCTTTGTGTTGTACTAAAAACAAGCTCTAGACGTCCCCGTGAATATTTGAACGGGCCGTTATTTCAATTATTATTATGTTCGGCACGAAGTGAGCCCTCGCTTGACCAAATTTAGTCATAACCTTAATCTTGCAATATTTATGTTGCACGTCGTCTGGGCTTTTATTCATTCATTTCTGCCCATTCGCTGCCCAGTGATTGTTGTTGTGTTGTGTTGTTGTTGTTGTTTTGAGAGCGTATTTTAATTGCAGTCCATTTCGTGTGTTTCAAGATGCTTCTTTTTTTATTTATTTGAATGAAATACATTACGCTTGTATGCAAACACATGAAAATAAAAGAACAAGATTTGTCATTTAAAACTGCCAACGTTTTTCATAGTATGCGAAAAGCGCTGACACTATTAATTTTACGTGTTCAAACTTTAAATGCAGCAGTCAATTTCGAAAGCCGATTCAAAAATAACAACTTTACCGCATGCATAAGCTGCAGATCGTGATCTGCTTTATTCTAAATTTGTATAGCTTCTTTTTATATAACAAAGAACCAAGAACAATATACATTCACTTGCTTGAATCAATTTGTATTTTGCTTTATTTCCTGTTTCACCTAAACGCAAAATAGGACTATAGTCTCTTGCAACATAACATCTGTATAAAATAGAACCTCCGCTCCAGCGCGAGCTTGCTATCTTTGATAACACTAAGCCGTCTCGTGATCCCTCTCCAGCAAAAGCACCACCGAAGGCAAGGAAAACGCTTGCCCGAAGGTGTTTTTTTTTTTTTTGGCAGACTTAGGTTGCATTGGATTATACACAAATTGTGGGCGTAATAATATTTTTTGTTCCTATTGACTTAGCCTTCTATATTAGACTCCGCGGTTCACGAACAAGAAAAAGACAAAAAATCTTATATTTTGTTCTGTTTTTGTAGTTTCGCCAATATCTCCAATTACGTTTAAAGGTAATGTTGTGTTTGCCTTACATTAAAAATAAAAACATACATGCCCACAAAAGTAGCGGGCGTAGTGATTGCAACGCAGCTGGACACACGCTTACGA